>CM019923.1:5431944-5574383 GCA_009764595.1 Geothlypis trichas | reverse complement strand
GATTATATCCAGGTAGGAATGATTGGCTCTTCCCTCTGGGCTCACATCTCCCAGTGGGATGCTGCAGTTCTTATCAGCCATGCAGGGACATTCAATAGCTGTTACCAGCAGATGTCTTATCAGCCTTGCAGGGACATTCAATGGCTGTTATCAGCAGATATCTTATCAGCCATGCAGGGACATTCCATAGCTGTTATCAGCAGTGTCCCCTCCCAGGGAGGAGTGACTGTGGTCACTCAGAGAGAGATAATGCAAACTGCCCACTTGACACAAGACAGCTGCCCTACAGATGGCAATAGAGCCCATCTTGCCCTGCCATGTGGAGCAGCCCTGCAGCTCTCACTGTCCCCCGTGGTGTTCCAGGAGGCTCCTGGAGCAGCAGGTGGAGGAGCTGAGGCAGCAGCTCCGGCACTCCCGCGAGACCGAGGCGTCGCTGGCCAAGATGCACGTGGAGCTCCAGGCCAAGACCCTGCACGTCCTGGAGGATGAGAAGAAGCTGGATGCTGGAGAGGTGAGGGACAGGGAGGGGGCTCCTCATCCTACAAGGGCCAACAGGAGCATGAGGAGCTGCAATCTGCTCCTGGGCGTTGTGGGGTTGTTGGGTCCCCAGGACGAGGTGAGAGATGAGAATTTGGCTCAAGTTCTCAGAAGGCTGATATGTTTTATGTTATGTTATGTTATGTTTTATGTTATGTTATGTTATGTTATGTTATGTTATGTTATGCTAGAATACATTATATTATATCATAAATATCATATTATACTATATTACACTATATTATATAATATCATATAATACTATGCCATATTATATTACATTACACTGTATTACACTGCATTACACTGTATTATACTGTATTACATCATATTGCATTATATTGCATTATATTGCATTATATTGCATTATATTGCATTATATTGCATTATATTACATTATATTACATTATATTACATTATATTACATTACATTACATTACATTACATTACATTACATTATATTATATTATATTATATTATATTATATTATATTATATTATATTATATTATATTATATTATATTATATTATATTATATTATATTATATTATATTATATTATATTATACTATTATATACTACAATATACTATAATATACTATAATATACTATAATATACTATATTATATTATACTATACTATATTACACTATATTACATTACATTATATTACATTACATTACACTATATTACATTACACTACACTACTAATTAATATAGAGAAAGTGCCTTTCTCTATATTATATTACATTATGTTATATTACATTACATTATATATTATATAATATTATTTTATAAAACTATACTAAAGAAAGAGAAAGGAGCCATCAGAAGGCTAGACAATAATAGTAATAAAAACCTGTGACAGACTCAGAGTCTGACACAGCTGGCTGTGATTGGACATTAAATTAAAACAATTCACATGCTGAGTAAACAACTCTTCAAATCACATTTCAGAGGAGCAAAACATAAAGAAGCTGAAGCTTCCCAACTTCTCAGGAGGAAAAAATCCTGGCCAAGGGATTTTTCATAAAATGTCTTGGTGACACCTGGGAGCTGCTGGAATTGGGAACATCTGAGCCCTTGCAGATCTCCTGCAGTGTCCCATTGCCAGCTGGTTTCTTGGGATGCAGCTCTGAGGGCACAGGAAGGCCTGGTGCTTTCTTCCTTCCATTTATCTTGCAGAACTTGGAGTTTTTGCTTGGAAATTTTGTCAGAGTCCATTGTCTGGGAGGGTTCATTGCTTCTCTCTTTAATAAAATCCCACTGCGTGTTAGGGGGAGAAGGGAGTGCTCTGGGTATGGGAGTGTGCTCTTTCTTAATGGAGTGACAAGATCATGTTTTGTCTCCTCAAAAAAGAAAGAAACTTAAAAGTTTCTTTGATTAGGTGATAAAGACACCTCATAAGACCTTGAGGACTTCACCTCAAACTTAAAGATTGCCAATTGGACAAGAGCTAAAATTGCCTGGGCAGTTTACTAGAAGAAGAGGTGCACAAATAAACCAATCACTTTTGTGAGGTGTTTTACCAAGAGCAAAACCTTCTTACACCGGGCTCAGTTTTTCTCTGTTTGTTATTTTGCCTTTTATTAAACCTTATTGTTTCCAACACTGCAACAGAAGCCATCCTGCTGATTTTATACCTCCAGAAGTAACTAAGCAATCTTGAGTGAATAATAGACCTCTGAGAGCTTGTCAGACTTAACTCCAAAAAGCAACTATTACTGTGGGGGTGGCTGGATATTGGCTGTAGTGGGAACCACTGGGTTTGATGAGGGAGAGGCTTTGGACACCAGGCAGAGGGGAGGCAGAGGGGCCCCTCCAGTTAAACTCAGCCCTTTTGCAGCATGTGCAGTGCCAGAAGGAGAACCAGAAGCTGTCAGAGCAGCTGGTGCTGCTGAAGGAGGAGAACAAAGCCCTGTATGAGGAGGGGGTCAGGCTCCTGAACCAGAAGGATCTCTATGTCAGGTAATGCCCACGAACCTGCCTGGGCCTGCCCTTGCATTTGGCTGTGCTGTGCAGTTTCCTGTCCAATATTCAGCTTTTAGCAGTAAATCCACTGGCCCTGTGTGCAGGGAGCTCACCCTCCGTGTCTGCTCTCAGGGAATTCCACACAGGTTTGGCTGGGAGGGGACCTTAAAGCTCATCCTATTCCACCAGGGACACCTTCCACTGTCCCAGGCTGTTCCCAGCCCTGTCCAACCTGGCCCTGGGCACTGCCAGGGATCCAGGGGCAGCCACAGCTGCTCTGGGCACCCTGTGCCAGGGAAGGATTTCCTTCCAATGTCCCATCTGACCCCACCCTCTGGCAGTGGCAGCCATTCCCTGTGTCCTGTCCCTCCATCCCTTGTCCCCAGTCCCTCTCCAGCTCTCTTGGAGTCCCTTTAGTCCCTGGAAGGGGCTCTGAGCTCTCCATGGACCTTCTCTTCTCCAGGTGAGCACCTCCAGCTCTCCCAACCTTCCTGCTCTCCATGGGTGTGTTATAGACCTCCAAGAACTTATTAGACCTGGCTCAAAGAAGCTCCTATAACAGTGCCCCCGAGCCAAAGTGCCTTTCCCAGCCTGATGGTTGTCCCTGTCTGCCCAGGAAATACAACGAGATGCAGCTCAGACACAAGGACAAGATCCGCAGGGCCAAGGAGACTTTCATCCACGAGGTGAAACAGAGGGACAGCAGGATCAAACAGCTGGAAAGTGAGCTCAGCGAGTCCAAACTGCAAGTGGAAAAGGTGAGAGGACTCAGCCAGGGCTTCTCCAGCAAGGGGAGGCTGCAGGGGCATCACTGCTTCCAGAATATTCCCTGGTGGCCAGGAATGGCTCCTGGCCTGGGTCAGGGATGGTGTGGAGCAGGAGCAGGGAGCTCATTCTGCCCTTGGCACCTTGAGAGCTGTGTCCAGTCTGGCCCCTCAGTTTGGGAAGGACATTGAGATGCTTGAGCACATCCAGAGGAGGCAGCAAGGCTGGAGAGGGGCTGGGAACACAAACCCTGTGAGGAACCACTGAGGGAGCTGGGGGTGCTCAGCCTGGAGAAAAGGAGACTCAGGGGTGACCTTGTCACTCTGCAGCTGCTGAAAGGTGCCTGTGCTCAGCTGGGGCTGGGCTCTGTCTCCAGCAGCACTGACAGAACCAGAGCACACAGCCTCGAGCTGTGCCAAGGGAAATACAGGTTGGGTATCAGGAAAAGTTTTTACTGAAATGGTGTTAAAGTTCTGGAATGGCTGCCCAGGGAGGTGGTGGAGTCACCATGCCTGGGTGTGTTTAACAAAGCCTGGATGTGGCACTGGGTGCCAGGGCTGAGTTGAGGTGTTGGGGCTGGGTTGGACTCAATGATCTTGAAGGTCTCTTCCAACCCAGTGATTCTGTGATGTGGTGATTCTGTGAAAGTGATCATGGATTCAGGGAATGCTGTGAGTTGGAAGGGATGTTAAATCTCATCTCATTCCACCCCCTGCCATGGCAGAGACACCTCCCACCATCCCAGGCTGCTCCAAGCCCTGTCCAACCTGTCCTTGGACACTTCCAGGGATCCAGGAGCAGCCACAGCTGTGCCAGGGCCTGCCCACCCTCACAGGGAACAATTCCTTCCCCATATCCCATCTAACCCTGTCCCCTGGCAGTGGGAAGCCATTCCCTGTGTCCTGGCACTCCAGGCCTTGTCCAAAGTCCCTCCTTGCAGGAAGGCACCAGGGGCACCAATCTGTAGTAACAAAAAGCCAAAAGGAAATTCCTGGCTCAGGATTGCCCCTGGGGGAACCACATCCTCAAATCCCACTCTGACACTGGCTGGGCTCCATCTTCCTTTGCCTCAGCAATTCCTGCTGGGAAGTGACCCCAGAGCCTCTTTTTGGGGTGTTTTACATCAAACAGGGTATTGCAGAGTCACTGAGGTTGGAGAAGACCTTTAAGGTGAGGATCTTCAAGTGCAACCAACACTAAACCATGTCCCCAGGTGCCACATCCACGTGGTTCTTGAGCACTTCCAGGGCTGGTGACTCCAAGGTTTAGGAGCTGGTACCATTGATGTGGTCCCTTGGGAAAGCCCTGAGGTGTGCAGAGGGCAGAGAAGAGTCAAGAGTAACTGATGGTTGTTCTTTCCTTCTCCACCACCCTCAGGGGAAGGTGCTGATTGCCCAGATCACCGCTGAGAATGAGAAATTACTGCAGGAGAGGCGACGGCTCCTCCAAAAAATCTCAGACCAGGAGGAGTCCCCGTGGAGCCTCCGGTCTGGGATTCCCTCCCTGCAGAGCAGGTAGGCCCCTGCATCCCCCCATCCTCCCTTTTCCTGATTTTGTGCCTCTTTCTCTTAAGAATTCCAGAGGAAACTCATGGCTGTAATCATGGCTGTAATTAGGGATGTAATTAGGGATGTAATTACCCCATTTTCCCACCCAAGACCTCACCACTGAGCTGGAGGCTGTGGAGAGCAACAGCTCTGAGGTTGGAAATGAAAAGTCCCATTTGAAAATGGAGCATGGATTGGAAGGAGAATAACTTGTGCTTTGTGCCATGCCCAGAGGGAAGACCCTGGAGGAGGAGAACGCGCGGCTGCAGGAGAAGCTGCAGCTCTCCAGCCTCGTGGGCTCCTCCCAGCGCCTGGCCAGGAGCAGCCCTGCCCCCAGCACTGAGGTGAGACCAGCAGGGCTGGGAGCAGCAGCAATCACAGAAATGAGGGGCTCAGGGGGAGCTGGATCCACCCCTTGAGATGGAAAGGGCTCCCAGGTAGTGGGTGGGGACAGATGTGGTGAGGAGCTGAGTGCTCCATGCAGATGTGGTGAGGAGGGGATTTGGGAGGAGCTGAATCTCCATACAGATGTGGTAATGACCTGAAGGCTCCATACAGATGTGGTGAGGAGATGAGGGCTCCACACAGGTGAGGAGAGGGTCTGTGAGGAGCTGAAGGCTCCATGCAGATGTGGTGAGGAGCTGAATCCCCATACAGGTGTGGTGAGGAGCTGAGGGCTCCATGCAGATGTGGTGAAGAGGAGCTTTGGGAGGAGCTGAAGGCTCCATACAGGTGTGGTGAGGAGCTGAATCCCCATACAGGTGTGGTGAGGAGCTGAGTGCTCCATACAGATGTGGTGAGGAGCTGAAGGCTCCATACAGATGTGGTGAGGAGCTGAGGGCTCCATGCAGATGTGGTGAGGAGCTGAGGGCTCCATGCAGATGTGGTGAAGAGGAGCTTTGGGAGGAGCTGAGTGCTCCATACAGGTGTGGTGAGGAGCTGAATCCCCATACAGATGTGGTGAGGAGCTGAGGGCTCCATACAGATGTGGTGAGGAGCTGAATCCCCATACAGATGTGGTGAGGAGCTGAGGGCTCCGTGCAGGTGTGGTGAGGAGCTGAGGGCTCCGTGCAGATGTGGTGAGGAGCTGAAGGCTCCATACAGATGTGGTGAGGAGCTGAGGGCTCCATACAGATGTGGTGAGGAGCTGAATCTCCATACAGATGTGGTGAGGAGCTGAGGGCTCCATACAGATGTGGTGAGGAGCTGAAGGCTCCATACAGGTGTGGTGAGGAGCTGAAGGCTCCATACAGATGTGGTGAAGAGGAGCTTTGGGAGGAGCTGAATCTCCATACAGATGTGGTGAGGAGCTGAAGGCTCCTCACACTCAGCCCCTGCTCCTCCCTGAGCTGCTGCCCCTGGATCCCCTTGCTCAGGGACAGGAATCTCACCTGGCACATTCAGAGCTGTTCACAGTTGGCTCAGCTGTAAAGCTGCTCTAGGAAAGGAGGAGATTGGGAATGTTCCTCCTGCCAGGAGTGTTCCCTCCTCAGGCAAAGCTGAGCAGTAATTCCTGAGCTGAGGAAAAGTTGTTACTGAAGAACTTTGGCAGGAGAAATGGAGAAAATCCAGGGAATCAAAGAGTTTTCAAACCAACCAGGTGGATTTAGGAGTTTCTTGGGACTTTTAATTTAGAGAGAACCAGGCAGGTTGGAAAGGAGCTGTTGAGGGGGAAAGGGCTGTTTGGGACTCACCTGGCCTTGGTGGGGCTTGGTTTGGATTTTTTAGAATAAATTTACACCCAAAGGACAACCAAACCCCTGATCAGCACCTCATGGGGCTGCACTTGGTGGAGAGGACTCTCAGTGGAGCTGGGGGAGACCAGGAATTGTTGGAATTGAGGGTCTGACCTGTGTCACCTCCTTTCAAAGTCTCTGTTCTTCCTTCCAGGACCCGAAGCTTGCTCCTGGAAGCCACCCTCAGAGTAAGGTGCTGCCACCTCCTCGTGCCAGGTACCGTGGTGGGGAGGGAGGGGCAGCCAGGGAGGAGCCACTGCAGAATTTTGGCTGCTCCACCCTGAGCTTGCACCTCCCAGAGGCCTTTTTTGTTGGTTTTTGGTCAAATTTTAGGGAAAATAATATTAAAATGGCATTTAAAATAATGGTATTGAAACCAGTCAGCTGATGGGGTGGAGAAGCCAAATTTTTGGGAAAATAAAATGGCATTTAAAATGGTATTGAAATGGTATTAAAATGGCCTTAGAATGGGATTGAAACCAGTTGGCTGATGGGATGGAGAAGTCCAATTTTAGGGAAAATAGTATTAAAATGATATAAAAATATTATTGAAACCAGTCAGCTGATGGGATGGAGAAGGCTGGAAGGAATTTTAGGAAAAGAAGGAATTTTAGGGAAAGAAGAAATTTTAGGGAAAATAGTATTAAAATGGCATTTAAAATGGGATTGAAACTAGTCAGCTGATGGGATGAGAAGTCCAATTTTAGGGAAAATAAAATGGCATTTAAAATGGGATTGAAACCAGCCAGCTGATGGGATGGAGAAGTCAAATTTTCCAAATATTTCGGGATCACTGTGAGATTTAGGAATCTTAGTGTTCAGGGGCTCTGGAGGACTCTTTATACAAGAGGTGGTGACACTTGGGAGTCCTTGTGTGGCCAGAGCTGTGTCCCACATCACTCTGGGGTGTGTTCCCCCATTCCAGTCCTTCCCAAATCTGGGGTGTGTTCCTCCATTCCAATCCGTGCCAGATTTGGGGTGTGTTCCTCCATTCCAGTCCTTTCCAAATTTGGGGTGTGTTCCTCCATTCCAATCCTTCCCAAATCTGGGGTGTGTTCCTCCATTCCAGTCCTTTCCAAATTTGGGGTGTGTTCCTCCATTCCAATCCTTGCCATATCTGGGGTGTGTTCCTCCATTCCAATCCGTGCCAGAGCAGATGGGGGGAAGGCAGGGGGACAGGGCAGCTCTGGGGGTTTGGTGCCAGCCCCTGCCATGGCTGTGTTGGGCACTGTTGGGCACTGTTGGGGTGGAGGATGGTCCAGGCAGGTTCTGGGCTGGCTGAGGGTGTCCCTTCCTTGCCTGGAGGAGAAGAGAAGAGCACCCCCATCGTTCTGTGCTGCTCAGAGCTGTTGGGTAGGGGTCACTCAGGCTGCACTGAATGACAGAAAATGGGAATTTGTTTCCAGCTTCCCACCCCGAGATCTCCCAGAGCCCCTGGGCGCCCCGAAGGCCCCGCAGAAGCCTGAGGGAGAGGCTGAGAGCCAGGATTCCTCCTTCTGCCTGTCCCCCTCACAGCCCTCAGAGATTGGGTACCTGAACGTGGCCTCTCCTGGGGACAGCACGGCCCCCTCGGGCTCCCCTGTGCAGGAGCAGAGCCACAGCCTGGGCTCCCACAGCTCCTGAGCTGGGAGTGCTGGTGCAGCCTGACCCCGCTGCAGGATCCGCGCTCCTGCAAAGAGAATTGCCAAATGGACTGAGCCATGAGTGCTGGGATGTGTTCCAACCAAATGATTCCACAGTTTTATTGTTTTGTTTTGTTGTTTTTTTTTTACTTGCCCACCTGTAAATGTGTGTGTGATCCCAGATCCACTGGAGGGTGGAATTTGTAAATAAACTCTGTACAGTGCTAGAGGGGTGGGGTGAAGGGTGTCTTCCCTCAGCCCTGATCCCCTGTCCAGTCCAAATCTATACATTTTATAAATAAAACTTACAGAAATTCCCTTTTACCCCGTGCCCCCACAGTGTCATTCCCCTTTCCCCTTTGCTCTGTGCAGAGGTGAACAGGATCTCTGAGACTGGGGAGGGGATGGGAATGCCTAGGGAAGGAAGATGGGAGGAAGGAGAAGCTCTGGGGGTGGGATGTGATGGGCAGAGGGGTCAGAAATGACACAGAGGGAGATGGGGCAAAGGGAAATGGAGTAGGGGCAGAGGAGAGGAGGGATGTGAGCATCCAGGCAAGGCTAGGAAAGGAAATTTCAAGGAAAGGGGAAAGGAAAAGGGAAAGGAAAGGAAAAGGGAAGGGAAGGGAAGGGAAGGGAAGGGAAGGGAAGGGAAGGAAAGGAAAGGAAAGGAAAGGAAAGGAAAGGAAAGGAAAGGAAAGGAAAGGAAAGGAAAGGAAAGGAAAGGAAAGGAAAGGAAAGGAAAGGAAAGGAAAGGAAAGGAAAGGAAAGGAAAGGAAAGAAAGGAAAGGGAAAAGGAAGGAAAGACTTCTGGAATAGATGGTCTCTGAGGATGCTTGGGTGAGAGTGAGAGGGATCAGGCCATGCAAAGCAGGGAGAGTCTGAGGCTGCCAGGAGGGAGCAGCAGGATCAGAAGTGCAGACCAGGTGGGAGCAGAGCGTGGCTGGGCACCTCCATGGGCCTTTCTGTGCTCCCTGGGCTCTCCCTGTGTGTTCCAGGGAGCTCTGGAGCCCTCAGTGTGCCCCTCTGCACCCTTGGAGGGTATCCCAAGCCCTGGTGTCCATTTTGGGGGTATCCCCTTCCCTTGGTTTGTTTTGTGCCATGCCCAGACCCCAGCGCTGCCTTTGGGTGCCCCCAACCCCTGGCTGTGCCTGTTGGGGCTCCCCAGAGCCCTCCAGGAGCCTTTTGGGGTGCACAGAACCTGTGCATGGGGTTTGGGTGTCCCTGGGCAGTGTGAGAGCAGTGCCTGGGGCAGTTGTGCATCCTCATCCCCCTGGCTGTGCCCTGGCCACAGGGGGGGCACCAGGAGCACCCATGGAGGGGCTGGGGGGCTTCATCCCTTGAGAGGGGCAGAAGTGGCTCAGGGAGAGGCAGAGTCAGGCCTGAGAAGGGGCAGCAACCATCAGAGAGCCTGGAGGGAGCACAGAGTCATTCCTGACCCCAGTGTTACAAACTCCTGACCCAGGGAAGGTGCCTGGCTGCTCCCACTGAGCCTGAGCCTGTGTTAACCCACTGAACTTTGCATTTTTGGAGCTTCCACCCCTGGTGGGTCCAGACTGTGACCATCACTTTGACTGTGGACACTGAAATTGCAATTGCCAAGCCTTGTCACTGCATCCATGGGTGGTGAGACCTTTCCTCTCCACTCTCTGCTCTGATCCTTTGTTTTTTTTCTCTTTCTTTTCCTCGTGTATTTTCTAAAGTGTTATTTTTATACTTTTATATTGGTGTATTTCTAAAGGAAATAACCAGAATGGCTACATAGGTGATTCCATTGCAACCAAAGTGTCAAAATAAATGTGACATAAATAAATACATATGTATGTGTGTGTATGTGTGTAAATACCAATCATTCAATGTCCTTCCATCCAGTCCAAGGGTTATCCCACCTCAGAGAAGCCTTGGAGCAGCTCCCTCAGTTGTCCCTCACCCCACAGCAGCTCTGTGCCCACCCCACAAGGTGGGCAATGCCCACAACCTTCCAGGGGCTCGAGTGGGACCTCCCCAGTGCTGGAGGCATAAAACAGGGAAGAAAATGCAAAGCTCCAGCTGTGACAGGGCCATGGTGCAGGACAGAACCAGAGGGAAGTCCTGGGGTTTGTGCTGATGGGGCATTGAGAGGAACATGGAGCAGGGCATTGTTCTGCTGCCTGATGCCCAACAACTCCCACCAAGGAATGTTCTGCACACTGGGAGCACAGTCGTGGTTGTCAGGAAAATTAATCCACAAACACCAGAGGTTTATGTCCACAAAGGAGACAGAGGAATCCTTTGGCTTTATTCCAATAAAGGCAGCGGCCATGGGGCATTCCCTGGGGTCTCTCCAATTTTTGGAGGACCCAGTCCTCCTTTATATCCCAATTTCCAGCCACATTTCTCTTCACTTTCCCCATTTCTGAGGTACTTGAGAGGTTCAGACTTCCCAAAACACCTGATACCAAAGATTTCCCTCTAATGTATAACCCTCCCTTTTAATTTTTAATTCTTATGGAATTTAGGAGTTTTTCTTCTCCATTGTTTCTTTCATCTCTCAGTGTCCAATTTCATTTATCAGCAAACCTAAAGTTTATTTGTAAAAGCAAATATCTTTTCCCATTCATCAATCAGTGGAATCCTTCCCACTGTTTCTTTTATCTCCCACTGCTGGTTTTATCTACCAGCAGACCCACAACTGGTTTGTAAAGACTGTTCCTCTCGTGGTTAATAAAATATTGGTGATATTTTTGCCTGATGTCCAAGAGAAATGACAAGGAGGACTCCATCTTATCAGAAGGCTAATTAATTACTTTATTATACTATATTATTCTATACTATATTACATTACATCTAAACTGAATCTGCCAAGCACTGCACAGCATCTCCTGACTGTCACCCAGCAGTCCCAACACACAAACCTGGATTCAATTGGTCAGTGAATCAAAACACACCCAAATCCAATTATCAATTCCAATTCCCTTCAGGTAAACAATCTTCCACCATGCATTCCACTTGTGAACAACACAGGAGCAGTAAATGAAGTAAGAATTGTTTTCTCTTTCTCTGAGGTTCAGAGAATGTGAAACCCAGATTCTAAAAACCCCAAAAATCTATTTTTTCACCCCATGATAAATTCACTATCATTCTACTTAAACTGTCGTGGCTTGCAGATCTTCATCTAAGGTTGGTGATTTTTTCCATGGGCCATAATCAAACCCACAGCTGTGTCCTGGGCTCTGTGCCGGGGTCTCTGAGCCCCCTGGCAGGGTCTTGGCAGTCCAGAACAGCCAGAGGGATGTCCTGAATTCCAACAAGGTGCCATGTTCTGCTCTGTCCTTGCCAGACCCAGAGCCTTTGTAATCTCTCTCATTGTGACTCTTGATATCCCTCATTTCCAGATAAATTAGATGCTCCCCGCTCCTCCCCAAGCATGGACACCTCCTTAGTGAACATTTGTGCCTCCAGATGCATCAGAGAATTCCTAGGAACATTTGTCCTGTGCAGCTTTTGTGGGCCCAGTGCATTTATCACTCTCAGGGTAAGGAGAGTCTGTAACCTGCTGCTCCAACAAACTGCACTGCTGGTGAATTTCTGGTTGTGACAGTTCCCACTGGATGTGGCCAGACCTGCCAAGGGGAACTGGATCCTGTCAGGAACTCAGCCCTGCTGCTCCCAACCCCTCTGACCCTCAGGATGACCTTATTGCTCTCTACAGTTCCTGAAGGGAGGTTTAGGTTTTTTTTGGGGAGGTTCTTTTAGGATTCTTTGGAAAACTCTTGGGGTAGTTCTTCTAGGATCCTTTCAGTCCATTCCTGAAGGGAGGTTGTGGACAGGTGGGGTTGGTCTCTGACAGAACCAGAGGACACAGTCTCCAACTATGTCAGGGAAGGTAGAGGTTGGATTTTAGGAAGAAATTTTCCACTGAAAGAATAATAAAGTACTGGGATGCTCTTCCCAGGGAGGTGGTAGAATCATCATCTCTGGATGTGTTTAAAAAAAGCCTGGACATGGCACTGGGTGCTACAGTCTGGTTGAGGTGTTAGGGCATAGGTTGGACTTGATGATCTTAGAGGTCTCTTCCAACCTCATCATTCTGGGATTCTGTGATTCTGTTTGTTTTCTGCCAAATTCCTAACTCACACAGCAGTTATCAGTGTAACAGGATCTGTGTAAATCATTCTAAATCAATTTCCATCCAATTTTCCAGCCCTCAGTAGTGGCTGTGTGAGACTCCTTGGAAGGGCAGTCAGTGCCTGGATGGGGACAGCCCCTGAAAATGAGGGGTGCAGCCTCCCTCTCCTGTAGGTGAAGCCCGGGGGCAGGGGGTGTCTGTGTGGGGCTCTGCAGCCCCTTGATGACACGTGAGGTCACAATGGGACATTCTGGCTCCATGGAACCAGAACACCCTGAGAGCCAGAGGCCAGCCCAGCTGGGGTGCCCCACTGTCCCACCAGGCCTCCCACCCTAAGGCCATGGTGGGATGGACAGGAAGAAAGAAAGAGGCCGGGCAGGAGGAACTTCAGCCACCTCCCAGCTTTTCTCTGGCTTCTTCCTCGCACTGTCCCCAGACCTGGTGTACTTCCACAAGGATGGTAAAGCCTGGCATCCTGCTGCCCCGGGGGTGGGAATGTGCTGGTGGCTCTGCCCAGGGAGAGGGTCCCTTTGGAGAAGGGGAATCTGACATTGGGAAATGAAGGGAGGATGATGAACTTTGTAACTTCAGCCGGGCTCTTTCTCTTCTTCTGACAGAAATCATTAAAGTTTGGGATTGTGTGTCTGAGTGCTGCCGCCAGGACCTGCTGCTGAAGAAGGTGGGGCTGGTTTCCTTGTGGTCCTCCTCAGACCATGGGGGTTTCCTGATCCTTCCCCATCCTCTGGGGCCCTCACCAGCCTCGGGGGCAGGAGGAGTGTCCCAGGCAGACCCTGCATTTTAGTCACAGACCCATTGGGAGCGCAGGCAAGAAGTCAAGCGGTGCTTGAGTAGAGGAACATTGGATTTCCTCTTTGCAGTCTTCCCCAGGATGGCTGGGAAGGAGGGACACCCTCTTTTCCAGCCCTCCTGGGCCTTCCTGCCCTCCTTGGGCCTTCCCAGGCTCCAGGAGTTTCTCCCACGTGTCTTGCACCCTGCAGATCCTGGAAGGAGGGACTGAGGAACCATTTGGAGTGAAAGGTTCTCCTCCAAAGCTTTCCTGGGGGCTCCTTCTCAGCCCTTGGAGCTGCAGGGATGGAAAGGCCACACAGATCCCCCTTTGCCTTCCCTCCTCTTTGCCCTCTGATTGCTTGCTTTTGCTTCCAGAGAGTTGGGCTGATGGGGCTGGGTACCATCCACATTATGAAGAAACCCATCTGGCATGGAGAAGGGGAAGGTTTCATGGCAGACACTCCGGAGTTTGAGCTGAACAAGCCCCTTCCCCTGGTGGGGAAGAATCTCCTCCATGGGCAAAGCCCTGTGCCTGGTAAGATGTGATGGAGTGGTGGGACCAGCCCTGTGCTCCCTTGGGACATGGATGGGACCCTCCAGGGCTCTCTGGGTGCCCGTGGTGTGCTGGCTGCTGCTGGAGAGCTCCTGGAGGTGTTTCTGAGAATCTCCTGGTCTCGGGTTTTGGTTGATAATTGCTGCCCCAGATGTGCAGGATGTCTCTGTTTCGGAAGAACGAGTCTGGACTCTTCACTTTTCTGTCTTGAGGTTGTTTATTAATTGTTATCTATAAAATTTTCTTTCAGCCACAGGCACTCTGACCGCCCCCAAGGTGATGTTGTCCTTTTATACTACAAACTATGTATATAATATTTACACTTAATTCCCAATACCCACCACCTACGTTAGACAGTGCACTTCTACTCTAAACCAATCCCAAAGTGCCAACATCACTGCAGAAAATGGAGAATAAGAAGAAGAAGAAGGAAGGCTAGACATGCCCAAGTTCCTCCATCTTGTCCCCATAACCCCCATACCAAAAATCTTAAAATTTACATTTTCACCTTGTGATAATTTATTATTATATACTATTCAAACCTCTGTGACTTTCAGGTCCTCATACAAAGTTGGCAACTTGCTCCAGGGGTCAGAATCAAATCCCCAGGTGCTCTGGGCTGTGTGCCAGGGTCTCCGAGCCCCCCAACGGGGTCCTTGGCAACTCTGGACACCCAGAGGGATGCACTGAGTTCCGACATCTTTGCACTGAAGAGTGTCAGGACCCAGGACATCCCTCTGGCTGTGCAGGATGGCCAGGACCCCTGCCAGGGGGCTCAGAGACCCTGGCACAGAGCCCAAAACACCTGTGGGTTTGATTCTGACCCGTGGAGCAAATTACCAACCTTGTATGAAGATCTGAAAGCCACAACAGTTTAGGTAGAATAATATTGAAGTTATCACGGGGTGGAAAAGTAGACTTTATGGTTTCTGGTATGGGGGTTCAGAAGGCAAGATGGAGGGAACTGGGCATGTCCAGCCTTTCTCCATCTTCTTGGCCTCCATCTTCTGCTGTGATGGTGGCACTCACAGATTGGTTTAGAGTAGAAGCTCACTGTCTAACATAGGTGATAGGGATTGGGAAGTAATTGTAAACATTGTACAGGTAGTTTTTAGTATAAAGACATAACACGGCCCCAGGGCAGGCAGAGCGCCTGGAACTTACCTCTCTCTTTACTTCTCTCAGGCCTGCTCTGAGCTGTGGCTGGCAGCTCCCAGCAGGGCCCTGCGCCCACATCCTTTAAACGCCAAGTTCCAAAAGGTCCCTGCACCCAGGCCCTTTGCAATAAACCCCAAGTTCCAGGACCAGAAGAAGATTTATTGTATTGTAACGGGAACCTTGCTCTCTCATCCTCTTTACCACTCTCTTTACCTTTCTTTCTCTCTCTCGGGCCTGCTCCAGCTCCCAGCAGGGCCCTGCACCCAGGCCCTTTGCAATAAACCCCAAGTTCCTGACCTGGCTGCAGAGATCTCTGCTCTCTGTCCATCCTCACCATCCTACCCCCACTGCTCTTACACCACAGAAGGGCTGAGGGAGTGACTTTGTGGTTTCTCCACAGGGATCTCCAAGGCTGACGAGCTGGTCTGTGCTGAGGTGGCCCTGCGCCTGCACAAGCCCAAGGCCACCATCGTCCTGTGCATCAAGGCCACTCTGCAGATCTGTGAGTGGGCCCTGTCCAGTGGGAAGAACTTGGACTTTGTGTTCAAGGACATCGGGGTCCTGGTCTGCCGTGGGAAACACGTGGCCATGAGGTTCTTTGAGGGCCTGGTCCGGGAGGTGGCTCAGTTACAGGGCCTGGCAGAGGGGCTGCTCCAGGTGAGTCTGGCATGTGCTCCACGTGCCCTCAAACTCCTGGGGGGACACAGCTGTGGCCTTGGGCAGCTTTCCATGCTCCTGGGAGCTGAGCCTGCTGTGCTGCTCTCAGGGAATGAGCCCTGGGTTTGGCTCATCTGGAGGTGCTGTTGATGTGGGGTATTTCGGACAGACTCTCACATTTTATCCCAAAATGCTGAGGTGGTGGAGATGATCATGGATTTGGGACAATGTAGGAGCTTTCCATGTTCCTGGGAGCTAAGCCTGCCATTCTGCTCCCAAGGAATGAGCCCTGGGTTTGGCTCATCTGGAGATGCTGCTGTCGTGGCCTTGTTGTCCCAAAATGCTGAGGTGGTGGAGATGCTCATGGATTTGGGACAATGAAGGGGATTTTCATGCTCCTGGGAGCTGAGCCCGCCATCCCTGCTCCCAAGGAATTAGCCCTGGCCTTTGGCTCATGTGGAGATGCTGCTGACGGGGCCTTGTCCCAGAATACTGAGGTGATGGAGATGCTCATGGATTTGGGACAATGTAGGAGCTTTCCATGCTCTTGGTAGCTGAGCCTGCCATTCTGCTCCCAAGGGAATTAGCTCTGGGTTTGTCTTCTGTGGAGATGCTGCTGGTGTGGCCTTGTCCCAAAACGCTGAGGTGGTGGAGATACTCATGGATTTGGGACAATGAAGGGGATTTCCATGCTCTTGGTAGCTGAGCCTGCCATCCTGCTCCCAAGGAATTGGCCCTGGGTTTGGCTCCTGTGGAGATGCTGCTGGTGTGGGGTATTTTGGACAGACTCTCACACCTTATCCCAAAATGCTGAGGTGGTGGAGATGCTCATGGATTTGGGACAATGTAGGGGATTTTCCATGCTCCTGGGAGCTGAGCCTGCTGTGCTGCTCTCAGGGAATTAGCCCAGGGTTTGGCTCCTGAGGAGATGCTGCTGATGTGGCCTTGTTGTCCCAAAATGCTGATGTGGTGGAGATGCTCGTGGATTTGGGACAATGCAGAGGCACAGGGTGGTGGAGAGAGAGCTGGGGCTGGGGGCTGGCAGTGGAAGAGGGGTTTTGTGCCTTGTGAACAGCAGTAAATCCCCTGTGATCCTGCCATGTCTCTGACCCTGTTGCAGTCACCAAGTCTGAAGCTGCTGTCCATTGCCCACCTGGAAAAGGACATTTCCCAGATCCCTCCTGGAGGTGTCTTTGTGCTGCCACAGTGAGTGCAATGGTTTCTGTACGTGGTGGGGTGATAAACAGCAACACCTTTTGGTCCTGGCTTCTCCCATGTGGGAGGAATCCTTGAATGTATTTAATTTTGGAGGTGAATTGAAATTCTCCATGGTCATTCTGGTTTCTTTGGGTGGATTCCAATGGTGAATTGAATTCCATGGTGAATTGAAATTCTCCATGGCCATTCTGGCTTCTTCAGGGGGATTCCCTGGGAGGAGGGCCTGCTTTACCTTCTCAGTTCAGTGGGAAGGACCCTGGAGGCACATCTGGGGGCCATGGAGCTCCACCAGCTCCTTCCTTGTCCTTTGAGAAACGCTGAGAGCCAATGGCCCCAGATGCTGGGATGTTCTCAGCCACTGAGGATTTGTTTTCTCTGGAAAGCCTCTCTGACAAGAGGGATCCCAGACCTGGCTGAGAGGAGCCCTGTGGAGGGAGACTCTCCTGCCTATGCTCCAATGTTGTGTTTCCTTTGTGTCTTGGTTTGGAAAGTCTGCTAAGGCAGGCAGGAACCTCCTCTGAAATGGAGAATGTAAACCCTACCCACCCCTCTGAATTGCTGTAAATTTTAAATTAAGGGGCTCTCAGGCAAAAATGTGGGAGCAGGAAATAACAGTTCTTTAATAGGGAAAGGAAAAAAAATAAAGGATAAAATAAACAGTGCACTAAACCAGAACAACACTGACAGAGTCAGAACCCAGCCTGACACCCTGTGGGTCAGGCTGTTGGCAGCAGTGCCATTGGAATTGTGGCTCAGCCCTCCTGCAGGGTCAGGGCTGGTTCTGCTGGAGCAGGGGGATCCTGTAGAGAAGGATGGATTCTTCCTCTGAAGATCCAGGGGAGAAGAGGCAGCTGCTGCTCCTCTGGGGAATCCCATGGAGCAAGCCATGCTGGTGTCTGAAAAACCTCTGGATTCTATCCATGTAGGAATACTTGTCTCCTCCCTCTGGGCTCACATCTCCCAGTGGGACGCTGCAGTTCTTATCAGCCATGCAGGGACATTCAGTGGCTGTTATCAGCAGTGTCCCCTCCCAAGGGAGGAGTGATTGTGGTCACTCAAAGAGAGAGATAATGCAAACTGCCCACTTGGAAAAGGTAATCTGCCATACAGATGGTAATGGGAAACATCTTGCATTGCAATCTGGAACACTTTGAAAAACTGGTGACCTGGAACAGCTCCTTCCCAGAGGCTGCCATGGACTCTGCTGCCCTATTCCAACTGTGTCACCCCCTTCTTTGCAGCTTTGTGCAGGCAGATGGGAATTCCCAGCCACATCCTCTAAGTGCTCTCCTACAAGACGCTGTCACAACGAGCAAAACCAAGACCAAGCACCAAACAACACCAGGTATGTCACCTGCTAGGACCTGACATCCTCCATGCCCAAAGGAATCCTGTCCCCTGCCAGAAAACTGTCCCAGCAGGTCCCTCCTTCTGAATGGGGACCCAAGGAGGCAGTGGGACAGGGCCATGGAGCCCTCAGGGAAGGGGATGGGCTGGGACAGGAGGGCTGGGGGATCCCTCATGCCCAAAGCACTCTGGAGATGCTGTTGAGAGGATCTCCCTCTTTTTCTTCTTCAGGGAACCTTCCCAACCACCTCCTTCTTCGTCCTCACCTTCCTTCAAGTCGGATATATGATGTGAAAGGGACAGGGAGAGAAAAGAAGAAGGCTGATGGAGGAGTGCACAGAGGGAGGTGAGAGCCTGGGAGAGCTGGCTTTGGGTAATTCCATGCTCCTGTTGCTGATTCCCCGACTTCTGGGACTCTGGCTGGGCCCTCCCAGAGGGCTTTCCTGTCTGGGGAGACCTTCCTGGAGCAGTTCTGTGTTAGGAGAGACCCACTGGATTCTTTGGGTCTTCAGGTTCTTGTTTATTATTATCTTAAGTTCAGCACGCTGTCCACACCAGGCTCAGCACAATGGAAAAGCACCACAAAAATGGCCAACAATCTCTTGGTACAAGGGCTTTTAAGATTAAACTATCCAATTAAGAGCTGACACCTGGATTATTTCCCCTTTTAACCCAATAACTGATCCCAAAGGGCCCCCAGTGCTGACTTTTCTGCCCAATTACAAAATGCCACCCAAATATGAAGAAGAAGGAGGAAGAAGAAGCATGAAGAAGAAACCCAGGACAACACCCTGTGTCCTCCATCTTGCTGCCATCCACAACATACTAAAAACCCCAAAACCTCAATTTCTCACCAAGTGATAGACCTGCACTGCTCTCTGTAATCTATTTCACACTTTTGTGGATTCCAGTCTATTCTGGAGTTTCTGGAATCCACAAAAGTTCTGGAAATTTTCTCCATGAATGAGGGTCAGAGTCAGTGCTGCCCTGGGGGTCAGGGCACCCCAGAGCAGACACAGACGTATTCCCAGTGCCCTGGGTTTCCACACTCCTGGACAGGTGTGAGGAACTGTCACCTTTGGCCATGCTGAACTTAAGGAGAGCAGATCTGGGCATGTGCCCAAGGCCTTGGCCCTTCCCATGGCATGGGAAGTGGGCAGCAGTGAGAGAGGTTTTTGGAGGGTTTTGGAGACAAAACACTTGTGTGGTGTCTTTGCAGTTTGCTGGGTCCAGCTGAGAGTTCTGTGAAGAAGGGCAGAGCCACCAGGGAGATGGAGGAGCCCAAAGCTGGGCTGGCAGCTGCCACCATGCAGGGAAGGTTTGCCCAGGTATGTCAGGTGGATGTAGGATCGTGTCCTGCCTCACTGCTGGGAGGCTGTTGAGAGGATCCCTTTGGATCTGCCCGTTCTGGGATGTCTTTTGGGTCCTCCCTTCAGTCCTGGGAACAACTTCATCCTTCAGGGAATCTTTCTCTGAACAGAGCCTCTGTGGTGTCCAGATTTCTTCAGGTCACTGCCAAGAGCTCTGGGGGAGAGAGGAGGGATCCAAACTGTCCCTTTGGGCTGCAGGATGGGACTTTAATCGCTCCCAAAATGCCTGAGCTGCCTTCCCTTTGCTCCATGTCACAGCTTCCAGCCCTGGCAGAGCAGAGGAGTCTGAAGAAGGCTGGTGCCTTCTCTTCTGGAGGATTTGAGAGGCTGAGGAGGGAGAGAGTGGCTGCTGTGGCAGGAGTGGCTGCTGCCCTGTGCCCAGAGGGGACCCAGCAGGAGAAGGCACCGTCCCCTCGCAGGAGAACACCACAGCCAAGGTGGGAGAGTGGCAGCCTGGGCTGGGGGCACTGAGCAGGTGGGAAGTGTCACTCTTGCACCAAGGTTGGGGCAGGAACGGGTGAGAAGCAGGAAGGTAGAAAAGGCAAAGAAATCTTTATTCAAAAGAACCACACGGTTTTTATAGAGTGGTACAGCATATTCTATTCTATTGGCTAACTAACAGAAACATCTTCCTCACACACTGTCCTTGAGAGGAACGGAAAAATAAAGTGTGGGAATCTACAAAATCAGAGGGTTTTGGGAAAGCTGCAAAAGGCAGGCCTCAAAGACAGCAGAACTGTGATTAGAGCTCAGCAGCAGCCATGAGATTGGTCAGTGGAAAATTTATTTAAAAAGTAGAAAAGCAAGGACAAATAGAAAATGGTCTGTGTATTAATGCTTGTCTAGAATAACTCTCTAAGCTACAGAAAAGTTTATCTAGCAAGATATTAGGAAGGTTGAAGATTAATAATGGAGCTCTGTGCATTGTGTTTTAAGGCTTTACAAGCAGGTATTGTATTTAGAAATAAGCAAGCATTGTTTTAACCAAAGGTACATGTGCTTATAGTGATTGATAGAACTACTGTCAATGTGCTTTTGCTTTGTGTGATTGGCCAAAAAACTTATAAAGTGAGTTGTAACATTGAGTTCTTGGTCTGCTGCCTGGGGTGTGAACTGATGGCATCTTCCCATTGTCATAACCATGGAATGAGACTGATGCTGGGAAATAAAACAGCTTGAGGCAGCTCCCCAGCAGCCCTGTCCCGCTGGTGATCTGCAAATGCCATCAGCCAGTGATAGAAAGCAGAAAAACACCTGCAAATTGTTTATAGCAAACAAGTTATCACATCTTTCCAGCTCCCTAAAGCTTCTCCCAAGCTGCTGTGAGAAACACTTGCTGTTTCCCTCTGTCCCATGGCATCCACAGGAGGGACCCCTTTAGGATCAGGGAAGTGGAGCCCTGAGCTCCGGGCTGGATGTGGTCCTGGGCACGCCCTGGGGCAGCCCCTGATCCTGTGCCCATGCTGGAGGGGCTGCTGGGGCCCAAGGGACACAGGAGCAGCAGGGGCTGGGCCAGGCAGGGACTGAGAGGGGAATCTGTCCCTGCCTTGCAGGACCCCACGAGCCAAGCAGGTCCTGCTCAACCTGCAGCCCTACAAGGTGTCCAGGGAGCAGTGCATGAAGGCCCTGCAGATGAACCAGCTACGGAAATGGTCCCACGACGAGTCCCTGGGTGAGCAGGGGGTGCATCCCCCCTCCAGGCAATGGGGGCATCCCTCCCCTGCCTGCCAGCAGCCCCTGGGCAGCACTGGCTGTGCTGCCAGCTGGGTGTGGGGTCCTGGAGCTGCCCCAGCCCCAGGTGACAGCCCCAGGCATGTGGGGACACAGGGGGGTTCCTCTGCAGGGCAGGGGTGCTTGGGAGGCTGCAGAACCTCCAGGAGCAGCCCTGCTGAGCAGAAGGTCTCTGTTGTCCTCCTCCCTGTACCTCCTGAATCCTGAACAGGTTCTGGATCTAACCTGAGCTTGGTGAAGAAGCTGAGTGTCGACGAAGAGACAGCAGCAGAACTGTGACATGGAAAAAGGAAAAAGGAATAAAGACCTAGAAAGACCACTCTTGTCTTTCTTCTACCCTAAGTCTTGTTACCAAGCCCTTCATTCTCAGCCTGAATTGAGACTGGGGTTTTCCCAACCTGTTGGGGAAAATGAAACAGGAAAGCTTTATAAATATGATTGCTTGGGAAAAGATTTTGAGAATATGGAAACTATAAGCAGAGATTGAAATGAAAGCAAGCTTTGAGATACCTCAGTTACTGAACAACTGGAAAACAATGGTGTGGCTGGCTGAATTGGATTAAACAATTCCCTCTGCTTGCAGACAGGCCCCAAGGGTCAGGCAGACCCTACAGCTTGGCAGAAGGGGCCCAAAGAGGAGTTTTTAGGGTTTAAAATGTAACACAGTGTGGTAATGTAGTGATTCTTATAGCTGTGTGTAAATGCTATAGGATTTGTGTCTTGTACTAGATTGGTTAGTGAGAATCAGAATATTCAACACAGAAGAAGATTTATTGTAGTGTAATGGGAACTTTGCTCTTTTTACTCTTCCTTGCTCTCTCTCATCCTCTTTACCACACTCTTGCCTTCTCTCTGTTTACCACTCTCTTTACTTCTCTCGGGCCTGTTCCAGCTGTGCCTGGCAGCTCCCAGCAGGGCCCTGCACTTGGCCCTTTGCAATAAACCCCAAATTCCATGACCTGGCTGCAGAGATCTCTGCTCTCCATCCATCCATCCATCCATCCATCCATCCATCCATCCATCCATCCATCCATCCATCCATCCATCATCCATCCATCCATCATCCATCCATCATCCATCCATCCATCCATCATCCATCCATCATCCATCCATCATCCATCCATCCATCCATCCATCCATCCATCCATCCATCCATCCATCCATCCATCATCCATCCATCCATCATCAATCCATCCATCCATCCATCCATCCATCCATCCATCCATCCATCCATCCATCCATCCATCCCCACCATCCTGCCCCCATCACTCCCACACCAGCTCATGTAGGACCTCATGAGATTCCCAAGGACCCATTTCTCCAGCGTGGCCAGGTCCTCCAGGATGGCCCCATCCTCTGGATGTGTCACCAGTCCTGCTCAGCTTCCTGCCAGCAGGTTAAAGGTGTGCTCCACCTCCCTGTGTCCCTGCTGAGCTATCAAGGAGCTCTCTGCAGGGCAGTGTGTGTACCCTGCTGTACACCACACCTCACTGGACACAGAGCCAGTGACTACAGCTCTGTCTGCCTCTGTTGGCTCAGTGTTCTTGGGGCACCTCTCCAAAATTGCCTCTTTGGGTTCTCTCCAAGGCTGCATTTAATAATCTTATTTATTTTCAACTTTAACAATTCTCTGGTTCCCTCAATGCCTCCTTAATCTGTTTAGTTCCCACCAGGCTGTACTCAGGACTGGACAGGTTGAGGATAAACCAGGTTTTGGAGAAGAAAATGGGTGTAAAAATTCCCAAGCATGTGGGAAATGTTCTCAGAGGAGATTTTTCCTCTGCCCTTTACTGTTCCACCCTTGACCCATATTAAAGTAATTAAGGACAGAGGCCTGAGCTGCTGTGGGCATGCAAATGTTGCTGGCTGCTGGCCAGGCTTATTTTATTGGAATAAAGATCATTGTTTTGTGGGAATAAAGATCATTCCAGTTCAAATTTTGTGTATGTAGGCTGGTGGAGAGGAGAGAGGCAAAGTCTTTCAGCTGACACTCTGCATTGTCAGCTCAGCTTCAACTGCACAGTGATTTTTGGGTTACACTGAATCAGAAAAGTCCCATTCCCTCCCTCCAAGCCCCCTGATTACAGACCTGGCTGCTTTGGATTCTGGAATTTTACACAAAGCAGAAAGATGATTTTCACTGTATCTTCAACAATGATTTGGGTTACAGCAAGAACTGGAAGCACAAAACTCTGCTGAGACTGAGGAAGGTGCTTGGTGGGTGACTGTTCCTGTTCTCCTGCTGTCTGTGTTGATCCAAACCCACACAACTCCAGAAATCATTTACAGATCTGAGGGCCTGAGCCTGATGCCAGAACTGAGCTGAGGCACCCTGGGCCTCCTCCTCCGTGTGACATCTGTGAGTGTTTGCACATGGAAGTCGCAGAGAAATGGATTGGATTCCTGGCAGCCTTTGCCCTTAATGCCATCCCTGCACCTTTTAACACATGGCCTTCAATCAGGGGCTGCAAAGAGCACAGAGGATGTTTTGTAGCTGGGCATGGGCAGGCACAGCCTGGGGTTCTCTGCTCTCTGCAAAGCCTGACAGGAGTGGGATCACAAAGGGCAGGACCAGGGGAAATGGCCTTATTGTATTTGGGTTCCCCCAGATGAAGGAAGGGATGATGAATCTGACGTCATGAAGGCTAATTTATTGTTTTATGGTACTATATTATATTTATTAGAATATGATTTATTATATTTATTTATTTTATTGATTTATGATCTTTATTTTATATATTATATAAAAGAATATATTATTTTATGGTGCTATATTATATAAAAGAATATTAAACTATACTAAAGAATACAGAAAGAATACTTACAGAAGGCTAAAAAGATAATAATGAAAACTTGGGACTCTTTTCAGAGTCTTGACACAGCTTGGCTCTAATTTGCCAAAGAGTGAAAACAACTCACACCAGAATCCAATGAAACAATCACCTGTGGGTAAACAATCTCCAAACACATTCTAAAGGAGTAAAACACAGGAGAAGCAAATCAGATAATTATTGTTTTCCTTTTTCTCTGGAGCTTCTCAGGAGAAAAATCCTAAGCAAAGGGAATTTCCCAGAAAATGTGAATGCGCATGGCCTCAGGTTGTTCCAGAGGAGCTTTGGGTTGGATGTTGGGAAAATCTCTCTGTGGAAAGGGTGGGCAGGCACTGAAAGGGGCTGCCCAGGCCAGTGGTGAAGTCACCATCCCTGGAAGTGTTCAAAAAAGGCATTTTGTGAGGTGGCATTTGGGGACAAGGTTAAAACACACTAGATCCTGGGTTGATGGTTGGACTCAACATCTTAGAGGGCTTCACAGAATCAGAAAGTTGTTTTGGTTGGAAAATCCCTTTGAGATCATTAAATCCAACTGTTCCTCCAGCACAGAGAGATCTATCTTGTCCCCTGGAGTCACATCCCCATCAACAACCTTAGAGGGCCTCTCTGACTTTAACAATTCCCTGATTATTTGATTACACTCCTCATTCCTGGGACTCCCAGAACAGCCAATTCACTGGAACTTTTTTTCCTATCTCCTCCCAAACTTCTTTTTTCACTCCCAGTTCTGCAGAAAGCGGCCATAGGGGCTCTCAGGTGTTGCCTGAGCTCAGTCCCCACCATTTATTTATTTATTGCAGTCGGGAATGTTTTGCCTGCCTGTGTCAGGGCCAGTGCCTCAAGGTGGGAGCGACTCATAAAGGCCAGGATGTGCCTGGGTGTGAGTGCCCAGCTGAACCTCCGGGCAGATAACTGAGAGTCCCCTCAGGGTTTATGGCATGGCAATAGAAAGTCTGGGTTAATGGATTACCAGCAGCAAGCTGCAGGGAGTCTTTATAAAGCTCTGAGTGCTGAGAGCTCAGGGGAAGAGGGAAAGTCAAAAAGGCCAAAGAAAGGCCAAAGGCAGAGGAAATAAAATCTGTCCAGTTCAGGGAGGCTTGGCTTTGCAGGCACCATGAAAAGCTTTCTTTCCTGGGCAGTGCTGGCAGTCCTTGTCCTGGTGCACATCTCCCAGGCAGTCTATGTTCAGGTGAGTTTTTTCTCTTTCATTTGTCGTTATTACAAATTCCAAAAAGTGATGATATTTTTAAAACATCTGGTTGCAAGAGGAATCTTGACCTGAATTAATAGACCTGAATTTTTTATTTGCTCTGCCTTGATTTCCACCTGTATCTCTCCGTGCTCTGGGTTTTCCTTCTGTAAAACACTTCAGGTATCACTAAAAGCTGCTGATGTTTATTTAACTTTTCCAGCCACATCTCTGCTCTGAAATCCCTTAGGGACTGAGGTGTTTCATGCCTGGAATTTTCTCCCAGACCTAAACCATGTGCAGTGCAGGTGCTGACTTTAGAGAGTGATGCAAACAAGGTGTGAACAAAGGAGAAATTCTCTTGTGTTACCTGGTTCTAGGCAGGAGCTTCTTTGTGGGAATGATCTGCTAATTTGTGGGGTGGAACCTGTAAAAAAAGGGGCAAAGAAGAACTTGGCTGGATCTAATTAAATATTAATGGGAAGAGAACTGATTAAAGGAGCTTCTGTGAAATCTTCCAAGTACACAATCCCCTGTGGGTAAACCATCTCCAAACACATTCTGAAGGAGTAAAACACAGGAGAAGCAAATCAGATAATTGTTGTTTTCCTTTTTCTCTGAAGCTTCTCAGGAGAAAAATCCTGGGTAAAGGGATTTTTCCAGAAAATGTGAATTTTCTGGCCTCAAGTTTTGCCAGGGCAGCACCAGAGGTATCACCTTTGGCTGATACTCCATGTCCTGCTTTGAAAAGGAAGTTTGAGTTTTTTTGGGAGGTTTTGGAATGTCAAACCACAGCACTCCATACAATGTGGAAGGGGTTAGGAAGGTACTTCAGGGCCTTGGTTTGTTTTTGGGAAAGCTTTGGGTCTCTCTGCACTCCTCCTGAGAGGAGGTTTCAGTCTGATTGCAGTGTAAACACCTTCCTCAGGGGACCAGGAAAACTAATAAAAACCAACACTTGTTAAACAATTATTGACTCTCCTTATGTGTGAGCAGCAGGTGTCCAGGGATAAGGTACCTTTGTGTCCTGGACTATCCCTTTTTTTGTCCTTTGGATGACAGAGATAGCCAGAGGTAGCAGGTTTAAGCTTCCTTTCTTTCTCTCAAACCATTCTTCAATATTTACAGTCTCCAGAGGAGCAACACCCAGTGAAAAACATCCCCTTTTTACACTTGTAGCCGTAAAAAATATTAATAAATGAGAATGGCTGCTTCTAGGTTATGTAACAGAGTAGGGAGTGCATCTCTGGAGTTTGAGCTGGAATTCTCCTCTCATTAATCATTAAATCCATTTTTCCCCATTGTACATGCAGTGAACTCTGAGTCTTGCACTCCTTTCATGTGAAGTCTTTGAGGTCTGATGGATTCTTTGATTATTCACTGCACAAAGTTGGTTTGCACTGTTCTTCCCTGGAATTGCTCCTGACACTTCCCTTCCTTGTTCCAGAGTATGTCAAGTTTACCTCTCTCCAATACATCTTTCTTACTTGAGGTGGTTTTGTCTCTGGTTTGCTGTTCCTTTGTTCTTTTTTGTCCCCAGGACCTGCAGATGTCAGAGTTTCTTCCCAGTTCCTGGTTTCTCTGAATTCATGCCTGTGGAAATCCATCCTTTTTTAGTTCTGTGGGTTTTTCTTCTCAGTTGTGTGACCACAGCTGAGCCTAGAGCTGCTGTTATAGGAAAAGTGAATTTTTTATAGGCAGCAGGGCTGATCACAGAATCAGAAAGTTCTTTAGGTTGGAAAATCTTTTTAATATTATTAAATCCAACTGTTCCTCCAGCACAGAGAGATCCACCGTGTCCCCTGTCACATCCAGGTGTTTTTGGAGCACCTCCAGGGATGGTGACTCCACCACTCCCAGGGGCTGCTGATGCCAGAGCCTGATTAACTTTTATAGACCATGAAGGTCAGAGAAGATCTCTAAGATCCTCGAGGTCAGCTGATAAATTCACCTGAGTGAGATCATAAACTGATTGCAAGAGGAGAGGTTTTGACGTAGTAAATACGCATCCAAAGTTTATCTGACTGGGTTTTTTAAACCTTGAACACCAAAATAATGTGGTGCTGTAAAAAACCCTCCAAAACCCCAGCCAGAATCAAATCCCCTCCCCACTCATCTCATACCACTCCCCAGTGGGATGTGAAACAAATGCTAATGTTGTTTTTGTGATGTGAAACAAATGTTAATATTGGTTTTGTGCTGTATCAGTCACTGCATTTTATTTCTTTGGATAAGGAACTGTTGCCTGACTCCAGAGCCCCAGCATGGTTTGGGTTGGAAGGGACATTAAAGTTCATCTCATCCCAAACCCTGCCAGGGGGCTGGAGCCTCCCTCATCATCTCACTGATTCCATGTTGACCATGAAACCACATTAAAACAGCAGATAAAAATCAGTTTGAAAATGCTTATTTGTTTTCTAGGCCAAGCTCTGGTCATCTGCAGATGGGTGCAGACTCTGTGCACTTGGTTAAAGAGCTGCAACTTAAATTTATGACCTCAAAAAGGGGAAATCTCCTGAAACTGAGGGAATGACCCTTAACTGATGAACAGGGAGAAGTAACTAAAACATAGAGTAATATTTCTCAGAGTCTTGTCCCAGCTTCCTTAAGTTTCTGGTGTGAACTTGTTGTATTTATGCTTCCAAAATCTTATTTTTCACAGATTGTGTAAGTTTTAAATGGGCACAGGGTGGGATTGTTGGGCCTCTGTGTAGGGCCAGGAGCTGGAGTCAGTGATCCTGTGGGTCCCTCCCAACACAAGAGATTTTGTAATTCTAAATTAATATAAATTTGCCACAATGTCTTGGGGTGAAGGGTTTAAGCCCCCAGCAATGTGTGGTGTGAAAGAAGAGCTGCTTTTGTGGGGCACAGCCAGCCCTTGACACTTCCACTGCTGTGTTAGGAGACAGTAAACCAAATAAATGCCCATTTATCCCCATTCCAGCCATGATTTTGTGGATCTCTATCACATATCCCTGGATGGAGCTTGCAGCAGCCTGGGACAGGGGAAGTGTCCCTGTCCATGGCAGGGAGGGATGAGAAGAGCCTTAAGGTCCCTTCCAACCCAACCCATTGCAGGGTTCTGTGGTATTTCCCAGTTCTCTCTTTTTAGGCTGAAGATTCCCAGCCTGGATCTGCCTATCCCACATTTTATGGGTCTGTCTCATGGGGATGAGACTGAATTCTCCCTCTGTCCACTGCCTTCACTCAGGTTTTCTCTTGGCTTTCTTTCAACACCATTTTCCCCTCTGCTGTGTTTTTGGGAGAGCTCTTGCTTGAAATGGAGTGGATTTGCAAAAGGCCTGGCTTCCTGACACTTCTTTTTTCTGATTCTTTATAGGATGGAGACTTTAAATTCCCCCTGGAGTCTGTGAAGAAGCTGAAGGAGCTCATGGATGGCACCAAACACATCAACCCTCGCATGATGGTGCCCATGGGCAGCTACTCCCCATGCCAGGACAAACACCTCCCTGAGGAGTTCAGGCCTGTGTGCAAGAGGGAAGATGCACCCAAGATTTTCAGGAGGCTGAGTATGTCGTTTTCATATTTCATTGTTTTCATTTTTACCACGATTTTTAACCTTAAACATTCCAACAGCAGCAGGCAAAGCCTTGGAATTGCTTCTGTGTCACTTCTAGGGCAGCTGGGAGGGTTTGTGCTGCCCTTTCTCCTGCAAAGGTTGGGCTCCATGAGCCCCCCAAGGAAAATTCCTGCAGTGCTGAGCTGAGCTGTGCTGTTCCCTGGGCTCATCCCACTGCTGTGACCAGGGAAAAGCTCATCCAAAGCAGAATCATGGAATCACTGAATAGTTTGGTTGAGGGGAGTTTAAACCTCATCCCATCCCACCCCTGCCATGGCGGGGACACCTTCCCTGTCCCAGGCTGCTCCAGCCTGGCCTTGGGCACTGCCAGGGATCCAGGGGCAGCCACAGCTGCTCTGGGCACCCTGTGCCAGGGCCTGCCCACCCTCACAGGGAGGATTTTCCTCCCAATATCTCATCTAAATTTACCCTTCTCCAGCTTAAGCCATTCCTCCTTGTCCAAAGTCCCTGTGCCATGGGCTGCTGCTGCTGCAGTGGTTGCTTTTTTAAGTTATTCTATTCCAGCACAAGGGACACTTTAGGATAAAATGCTGCCATATCCTGTAGTCCTCTTGTTTCCACACATTCCCATGGCTCCCCAAGGAATTCAGGTTTGATTTCATCCCTTCAGTCAGATTTCAGCACGAGCTAATTTTCCTCAGAGCAGTTCTACCTACAAGGGTCTTTCAAATGATAAATCAGGAATTCAAAGGAGTCTCCAAGTGCTTTGGCAGGTGGCTCTGCTCTTTTTAAATAAGTAGTATCTAATCGTTAATATCTGCCTGTGATTTGGCCTTCCCTACACACCACTGGGTTATTCCCTTTCCCAGTTCATCCTTCCCAGTGGGTTGGATCCCTTTCCTTTCCCCCTGTCTGGAGGTGACACCTCTGAGTTTGTAGCAGAACTCAACAAATAACTCGAGTTTTAAAAGTTATTCTGTTGCAGTTATCTGCTGTCCAGTGCAAGGGACACTTTAGGATAAAATGCTGCCATATCCTGCTGTCCTCTTGCTTCCCATGGCTCCCCAAGGAATTCAGGTTTGATTTCATCCCTTCAGTCAGATTTCAGCACGAGCTAATTTTCCTCAGAGCAGTTCTACCTACAAGGCTCTTTCAAATGATAAATCAGGAATTCAAAGGAGTCTCCAGGTGCTTTGGCAGCTGGCTCTGCCCTCCTGGCACCCAACTCAATCCCTTTTTCTCCTGGACAGGCCTGGCTGCTGAGGATGACCTGTGTGAGATCTGTGCCAATGCTGCCTGTGCTGGCTGCTTCTGAGAAGGTGGAAAAACCCACAAAACCCACAAAAGACACGTCCAGCTGGGAAGTTTGTGCATTCCTGTGGCAAGATCATGTATTTCACCAATCAATGCTCCTGGGCTTCATCTCCCCTGCAGCCAAACTGCAGCTGCCAGCTCGTGGGGCCATCCCTGCAGCACCTGGATCAGAGCAGATCTGCCAGCAGGGAGGCTGGGACTCCTCTGGGAGCTTCCAGTGCTGCAGGACTTGGGTGACACTGGAATGGAAATCCCTGGGTTTCACTTCCCACTGTTTTTCCTGGATTTGAACAAACTGTGAAACTCGGCACCCCCTGGAGCCTTTTTAATGGCTAATTTTTAATGTCCAATAAATAGTATCTAATCATTAATATCATTAATATCACAATGCCTGTGATTTAGCCTCCCCTACACACAGCACCACTGGATTATTCCCCTTTTCAGCCCTCATTCCCAGTGGGTTGGATCCCTTTCCCTCCCACCTGTCTGCAGGTGACACCTCTGAGTTTGCAGCAGAACTGCAGCAAATAACTCGAGCTGAACTCCTGGTGTTTAGGAACACTGACAGGCAGAAATCAGCCTGTTCCTTGTTCTGATTGTTGTTGATTTGGGGAATGGGTGTAGAGGAGCACAGGAACACTTCACTGGCTGGATATCAAGCTGCTTAAAACTCTCCTTGAGAGAAAATAATTCTAAAGTGCAGTGCTGGAATCACACTGAAATGAAAGCATTGTCTGTTTTATTTATTGGTGGCAAGATTGTGAAGAAATTATCTGTCCACGTTTATATGCTGTACAGGCAATAAAAAACTAGTAATAATTTGGATTTTTTTTTGTTTATTTGTTCCTTTTGTTTTGTTTGTTATTGCTGGGTTTTAGGGTTTTGGGATTTTGTTTTAAGATATGAAAAATAATAAAAATAATCTGGAAAGGATGACAAATAGACACAAGCCAGGAGTGGAGATCTAATTTTTCCCTCCAGAACCCAAACACTGAGGGCTGTGTTTGCAGGTCCCTCTGGGAGCTGGAGCTGTGGCCCAGAGCACTGCAGGGATTTCACCAGGCTGGGTTCCAGCTCAGGCTGTGGGAATCACAGAATCAGGGAATTGTTAAGGCTGGAAAAGCCCTCTGGGATCATGGAGTGCCACCATTCCCCAGCACTGCCAGGGCCTCCATCCATGCCCCATCCATCCATCCATCCATCCATCCATCCATCCATCCATCCATCCATCCATCCACCCATCATCCATCCATCCACCCATCCATCCATCATCCATCATCCATCCATCCATCCATCCATCCATCATCCATCATCCATCCATCCATCCATCCATCCATCCATCCATCCATCCATCCATCCATCCATCTATCCATCCATCATCCATCCATCCATCAGCCATCCATTATCCACTCATCCATCCATCCATCCACCCATCCATCCATCCATCCACCCATCCATCCACCCATCCATCCATCCATCCATCCATCCATCCATCCATGCATCCATCATCCATCCATCCATCCATCCATCCATCCATCCATCCATCCATCCATCATCCATCATCCATCCATCCATCCATCCATCCATCCATCCATCCATCCATCATCCATCATCCATCCATCCATCCATCCATCCATCCATCCATCCATCCATCCATCATCCATCCATCCATCCATCCATCCATCCATCCATCCATCCATCCATCCATCCATCATCCATCCATCCATCCATCATCCATCCATCCATCATCCATCATCCATCCATCATTCATCCATCCATCATCCATCCATCCATCCATCCATCCATCCATCATCCATCCATCATCCATCCATCCATCCATCCATCCATCCATCCATCCATCCATCCATCCATCCCTCCGTCATCCATCCATCCATCCATCCATCCATCCATCCATCCATCCATCCATCCATCCCTCCGTCATCCATCATCCATCCATCCATCCATCCATCCATCATCCATCATCCATCCATCCATCCATCATCCATCCATCCATCATCCATCATCCATCCATCATTCATCCATCCATCATCCATCCATCCATCCATCCATCCATCCATCCATCCATCCATCATCCATCCATCATCCATCCATCCATCCATCCATCCATCCATCCATCATCCATCCATCCATCCATCATCCATCCATCCATCATCCATCATCCATCCATCATTCATCCATCCATCATCCATCCATCCATCCATCCATCCATCCATCCATCATCCATCCATCATCCATCCATCCATCCATCCATCATCCATCCATCCATCCATCCATCCATCCATCCATCCATCCATCCATCCATGCACCCCTGCAGGTTTCTTCCTGGGCAGGAGCAGGACAAACTGCTCATGGCAATCCTGGGTACAGAACTGCAGGTCCAGCAGGAGATGTCCCTGCCAGGGGCTGGAACTGAATGATCTTTGGGGTCCCTTCCTACCCAAACCATTCTGTGGTTTTGTGGTTGTTCAGCACCTCAGTTCCTGAAAAATGAGCTACAAGGAATTGTCTCACTGATGATTCAATTGGGTAATTTGTTTTATGAGAAAAGATCATGTTAATTCCCTTAGTTTTCACCAAACCATCAGGCCTGTGTTACCTCACACACCCTCCTTATTTCTAAATCCATTATTTCCACTTATTAAAAAGTTCATTTCTTTTCTCCACTTGTGTTCTATAAGTGACTCCTGAATCCCAGTGGGACTGGGGAGCCCAGAGCAGCTTGGAGAGGGCTTGGAGCAACCTGTTGGTGTGGAAATGTCCCTGCCCAGACAGGGATGGGCTCCAGGATCCCTCCCAATCCCAGCCTGGGATTCTCTGGTATGACTGATTCTCTGCTTGCTATTAATGTTTAATCACTAATGACAGGACAGACGTCAGCCTGGTGCTGATATCTTCCTCCTCTCCTCTTATGCGATTTCACTCCCCTTTATTTCACTCCTTTATTGCCAGCTCCCAACTGTGGAGCTTTCTTGCAGCTGTTGAGATGACAAATTCCATCAGTAATTCCGTAATTCCAAGAGCTCCTTGGAGCACTGGTTAATCCAGAGCCTGGCAGCTCTCCCTGTGTCCAGCCCCTGCCTCTGATTCCCCTCATCCCTTTGTGTGATTCTGTGTTTTGATGTGTGGGATTTTCCCCTTTCTCTCCTTTATTGGATGCACTGAATTTTGTGCCTGTTCTCCCTTAATTTTTCCTCACATTTCCCCCCAGATTTCTCTTACCTTTCTCCTCACTTTGCTTGGCTCTCCCACATTTCCACATTATCCAGGTCTTGGCTGGTACATCCATTTATTCTGTTTATTGGCTGCCAGTTCTGGTCCTTCCTACTGCCACCATCCCTGGTCTCTTATCTCTAATTTTTGGATTTTTTTTCTCCTTGATTCTACAACGTGGCTTTTTATCCAGCTTTCATTATTCCTCCTCTTCCATTTCTCCCTCATGACTCTCTTGGTCCTTATGGGATTTCCTTCCTTTCTCCCTCTCTTCTGCTGAAGCTCAAAATTCCCTGGACTGATCATTTTTTTCTTAGTTTGAAATATATAATTTCTACATATTTCTCATATTTTTGCTCTCTTCTCTAGTTCTAGCCACCAGAGTTCTCAGACAACCATTAAAATACTCATCACCTCTTTCAAATTCCTACCCTGTATCCATTCTATCCAGAAATGTTGTTTTTATCTGCTTCTATTCCCATTAACCACTGGCTTCCCAACCATCTGGCAATTATCATGTCCTAGTTTTCCCATATTCTTCCTGTATCTCAGAATATTTGTTCTTTCCTTCCCACTTTATTTATTTATCTATTTATTTATTTGAAAGGGATAAATACAGTCAGCATTTGAGGCAAGCAGGAAAAGAAGTTAACAGCAAAAAACCTTTTTTCCTTTCAAATGTACAGAAATATGGAGGCTGAAACCCATTTCCTCACAGAATCCTGGGGTGGTTGAGGTGGGAAGGGACACTGGGGGTGATCCAGTCCCACCTCTCTGTGACCTGAGTGCCCAGGGCTGTTTCCAGATGAATTTTGGAACCTGGAATTGCAGATGACTCTTGGAGACTCCACCACCTCTCTGAGCAGCCCGTTTCAGTTCTCACTCACCCTTCTTTTTGTCTTTCTGTTCAATATCAGTAAATTTCTGACTTGTCCCCACCTAGGAAACAGAAGAACAGAAGTATTTGCGGATTTCAAACAAAACTCTTTTTTTTTGAGAAAATTTCAATACTTTTCCTGAAAAAAAAAAGCAGAATGATTGCAGGAAGTGTTGATGGGGTTGGTGTCACCCCTGGCTGGGCTCTGCTCCCACCCCACCCCAATCCAGGGATCCTGGAGGGCTCAGGAAGCTCTGGGCACACAAAGCTGGGATTGTCCCTGGGGTAACATTTTAACCCAAGGGTCAGAGAAAGTACCAGCGATGACGTGCTTTGGTTTATAAGCCATAAAAAGTCCATAAAAGCAATGGCACACCCAAGGAGAATTTGCATTAAATATTCTGCATGTTCTGATAAAATACATCAAGGTGGAGATAGAAACACTCTTAAGTGTTCCCAGGAGCTTAACTTGTTCTTTTCTTTTTCCCAAGAACCTGAAGGACAAATTCCATGTTCTCCTCTGTCTGGGATATTTGCACTATCAGTCACTGGAATCAGAATTGCTGATAAAAGTATTTTATTGTTTTTATTTTATTTACCAAGTTATTTAACTTATTTATTTATTTATTTTTTATTTCTTAATTTCATTTTATTAATTTCATTTTCATTTTATAAAAGTATTTTATTGTTTTCATTTTATTTAATAATTCTATTCATTATTTTATTTTTATTTACTTATTTATTTTTGTTTCTTAATTTCATTTTATTAATTTCATTTTCATTTTATAAAAGTATTTTATTGTTCTCATTTTATTTATTAGTTTTATTTATGATTTTATTTTATTTATTTATTTAATAATTTAATTTGATTTTATTAATTTCATTTTCATTTTATAGAAGTATTTTATTGTTTTCATTCCTGTCATGATGAGACACTTTTTGACCAGATCAGTGAATGTTCTGCTTTGCTGTTCCAGAGGATGAGGTGCCACAGTGAATCCCAATATCCCTGCTAGCATTCAGCTGCTTTAAACAGCAAATTCCCCACAGTTTGGTGTCTCCCAGCTGGGAATTGTCAGTGTCCCAGGGATCTTTGACTTTCTGATATCTCCTGGTCGATGTCCAACCTCTCTCCTGGGACATACCTGTGGAAAAACATGGAAAATCCAATGTAAAGTGACCAAGGTGGTGAGGGGTCTGTGGCACATCAGGGGAGGGGTGGGGAGATGAACTTCTTCAATCTGGGAACAAGGAGAGGAAAAGGGTGCAGGGAATTTGTGAGGAACAGGTTAAACATGGAAGGGTCTCTTATCTCCAGGTCCTTCAGAAAGGCACATCCAGAGACACTTCTGTGCCACTTCCAAGGATTAATATCTCAGTTTGCTCATGGGCCACATTGGCTTTTAATGGCTCTGGAAGACCTCTTCTTTTATTATTTTGGAAGCTTGTACCAAGTGTGGTATGTATTTGTGGGTGAAAAAGAAAAATTTATGATTATTCTAACCCACTGCCTGATAATTTCGTTAAATTCCCCTTGTCTGGTATTATTGCATTTGGGTTCTCCTCAGATGAAGGAAGGAATGATGAATCTGACTCTGTGTTCTCAGAAGGCAAATTTACTATTTTATGATACTATATTATAGTAAAGAATATTAAACTAAACTATACTAAAGAATACAGAAAGGATACTTACAGAAGGCTAAAAAGATAATAATGAAAAGTTGTGACTCTTTCCAGAGTCCTGACACAGCTTGGCTCTGATTGGCCAAAGAGTGAAAACAACTCCCAGCAGAATGCAATGGAACAATCACCTGTGGGTAAACAATCTCCAAACACATTCCACATGTGGGCACAACACAGGAGGAGCAAATGAGACAAGAATTGTTTCCATTTTCTCTGAGGCTCCTCAGCTTCCCAAGAGAAAAATCCTGGGCGAAGAGATTTTTCAGCAAATATGAATGTTGCATGACATAATTTGGCTTTTTGTGCTCTAAAGCTGCATCTTTGATCCCTTGTGGACTCAGAGCTTCAGGGCCTCCAGCAGAGCTGCTGTGCTGGCTCTGAATGAGGCTGGCAGGAGCAGATGTGGCTGAGTGAGCACACAAAGGCACTGAGAGCAACACGGAACTTGCAGGAACAACAAAGGTGCCACTCCAGCAATCCAACTGCTGAACAGATGGTTTTTGGGGAAGGTGGAAGGTCTGAACCCTGATAAGTCAACAGCAGAGATAACATCAGCAGAGAGCAGGGAACTCACAGAACATCACACAGAGAATTCTCTTCCTGCTGCACTCCTGCAGCAAAAATTGTGCCAAGGGGGTGTCCTGAGGTAACTCTGGACATGTCATGCACATTGGAGATGTGACCAAAACCTTCTCATGGCCAGCCAGGAGTCCCTGGGGCACATGGAGATGCTCCCTCTGCTCTGGAGCCAGGCTGGGAGAGCTGGGGGTGCTCACCTGGACAGGAGAAGCTCCAGGGAGATCTCAGAGCCCCTGGCAGGGCCTGAAGGGGCTCCAGGAGAGCTGGAGAGGGGCTGGGGACAAGGGATGGAGGAACAGGACACAGGGAATGGTTTCTACTGCCAGAGGGTGGGGATAGATGGGATACTGGGAAGGAATTCTTCCCTGGGAAGACAGTCCAGGTACCTCTCTCTGGGCAAAATAAGCCCGAAAAAGGACCCACGTTAACAGAGGATTAACCCTTAAAAACAAATATTCATAATATTTGCAAAAAGCCAATGATAAAATACACATTTTTCACAGAATGGAAAAGGAGAAGTCCAGAACAAGCTGTGGCAAGCCCTGAGCTGGCACTCAGAAGGAAGCAGGAGTTTGTGCTCTTAGGTATTCTTTGGAAATATCTGAATGTCTGGTGATGGTATTTTACTTTGTGGCTCCCTGTACAAAAGAGAATGTGAGTGGATCCTCAGATTTCCTGGAGAACGGCTGGATGACAAACATTGCCATGATCTTTATGACTACCAGAGGATTTTCCAGGTCATTCTTTCTTTTTCAACATCCTTTGTGTGGCAGGAATGTGCCCTCTGTTGACGGAGTGACAGAACTGTCTCTTGTCTCCTAAAAAAGGAAAGAAGCCCACAAGTTTCTCTCCTCAATGAGGTGAAAAGACACCTGGTTCGTCGCTCTCGTGGGAACTCAGGCAGTTGTTCAGGGCTCTGGAATGAACCCTGGACCTTTTCCATTTGAAGGTGTCACCTGGGAGCCTTCAGGAACAGCTGAGGAGTTGCAGTAAGTCAGGGAGGTGGTGAGGAGGAGCCAGGATCCCCTCAAGTTTCAGCAATTCCACATCACCTTGTCTCCTCTTAACCCAGGCCTACCCTGTGAAGATGGCGTCGATCTCTGAGTGAGGCCCGAGTGTGAGGCCTGAGGGCCTGGGCATTGTTAGGAGAGTGGGGAGTAGCAGAATTGTTGCTTTTTAACCCCCGTGCAGCTAAGAAAATGCAGTGATTTTTGGTGTTCTTTATTGTAACTGACCAATGGACCACAGCCTGGTGATGGCAGGAAATTCCCAGAGGGTGAGGTGGCCTTCCTTCACACCCGCCATGGATTCTCATCCTAGGATGTTCGAGAGATAAGTCCAAGGCTGGGACCAGAGAGGGGATGAAAGGGAGGTGCTGGGAGGGTTTTTTGTGTCAGCTTTGGAGGCGGGGATGTGCAAGAGGGGGCTCCTTAGGCCACATAAAGGAAAAGTCTCACAATGCTGAGGTGCTCAGAGCAGAGCAGTCCCAGTGGGCGTTGTGTCACTTGTCTGTCGTGCATTCTGTGTCTTTTGGGTGTCTCGTGTCACATGTCTTTTGCCTTAGCCCTTTGAGGGGCCTATCAGAAACTGAGGTGTCCATCTGTGCATCTCTGACCTCTGTGTTCCTCAGCCCAGTGCCGATTCCGTTGTAGGGATTTGACCTGGGATCTTGGACAGGCATTGGAATCACATCTCTCTTGTGGCATCCACTCTGATGTCTTGTAAGGTCTTGTTCTGAGCTGTTCTTGACAGCTGTGCACCTCAGCAATCCATTCTAGCAGATTAGAACCTGCATGGATGTGAAGATAGGGAGAGGACTCTGACCCCTCAGGGGGCGGCTGCCTCCTGAAATCCCGAACTGCACAGGATGTCTGCCAAACCCAACCTGCCACCACATCCAACGGGGGATGCCTTGAGTATCCCAAGGGCCTCCTGCAAACTGACAGCAGGAACCTGGGCTGGTGAGCTGTGCTTCACAAGGATACAGGTTGGTGTTGGTGTTCAGGGGCCTGTGGCCGTGAGTGGACAGTCACCCAATGAAATTCCGAATGCTGCAGGATGTCTCCCAGACCCACCCTGCCATGAACTCCAGCTCAGGCTGTCCTGACAATTCCAAGCACCTCCTGCAATCTGCCATCAGGAACCTGGGCTGGTGAGATTTGTTTCCCAGGGAAAAGGGCTGAGGTTGGTGTTCAGGGGCCTGTGGCCCGGAGTGGCTGGCTGGCTCCTGAAATTCCACAATATGCAGGATGGTTCCCAGAGCCAAGCTGGCACCAGTGCCCACTTGGGCTGGTCTGACAGTGCCAAGTGGCTCCTGCAATCTGACATCAGGAACCTGGACTGGTGAGTTTTGTTTCACAGGGAAAGGGCTGGCGTTGGTGCTCGGGGGCCTGTGGCCCTGAGTGGTCTGCCACCTCCTGAAATTGCAAACAGTGCAGGATGTCTCCCACACCAGACCTGCCACTGCCAGCAACTCAGGCTGGTTTGACAGGGCCAAGTGGCTCCTGCAGTCTGCCATCAGGAACCTGGGCTGGTGAGTTTTGTTTCCCATGGAAAAGGGCTGGCATTGGTGTTCAGGGGCCTGTGGCTGGCCCTCTGTTGAGGTTTCTCTCAATTTTTTGAAACTCTCTTCTGAGCTTCTAAACATTGAGTTAGTTCAATGAGTAAAGCTCAGAGCAGTTTGACACAGCTCAAAGTTGCCAACGACTTAAGCAATGATGTGCTGAAGCCCATGCCATGGGCTATGATGTGCCAAAGGCTCCATTCCCTTGCTTGTCTCCACCTGCTCTGACTGACATTGCATTTTATGTTACCTGGGACAAAGCCTATCCCTGTTCATGTACTCCTGGCTTCACGAGATGCTGGAACATGACTGCAGCATGTCTAGGCAATCATCATCTTTGTGACTCTTTGCTTATGAACAGTCTTGCTCAACATGCCGTAGGCAAAAGGCAGCTAAAACTCTGAAAAAGGTTAATATTTTAATTGTCCACCTAGAGACACTGCAGAAGTGGTCAGTGCTCAGTTCTACATGAGACCCCAGTTTCCTCCTGTTGACCATTACCCAAATCCCAGTGTCTCTTCAAGCCCCAGCATCCCTTGGCCACCCCATCCTGCAGCATAACAGTTCAGAAACAAATTTGTGGGAGGGATGATCCATCTGTAGACACAGCCACCTTGCAGGTGCCAAACACCATCCCAGCACTCACAGGGCACACAGGGGTCATTTTCAAGTCTTGAATCTCAGAGCTGCTCAGATGGAATCAGCTACAGCTGCACAGCCCCTGCTCTCTCTCCTGCTGCATTCATGTGAGTGCTTGACTCAGGCACTGATCTCTGCCTTCTCACACTGAAGTGTTTGGAAATGTCTGTGGGGAACAGTGACTTGGAATCACTCAGAAATCACACAGGGCCTTGTGGACAGTTTGTGTGACTTGGATGGGAAACAGTCTTGTCTTCTGTTCTCATCACTGGCCACTTGCTGAACTCAGGTATTTGGAGAAAGCTCAAAGAACCAGAAGGAATAATGAGCTGTGTGGAGTCCAACAGCAGGTTTGAGGAAGCTCTTTCCCTCCTGGGCATTGTTGTACTCACCAAGGATGGGTGAAAGGCTTGAACTTGTTACCAGCTGGCTGCTGCTCTGAGGCCTTCCTGGACTACAGTCCTGGTCTTGATTCCCATTCTAAGGGAAAGTGTCAGAGCTCATTTTCTGTCAAGGATGGAGGGCTGAATGAGGTTCAGGTCCCACAAGAATTTAAACAGGAGGATCTAGAACCAGGCTCCATTTCTGATCTGCTCCTTATGAAAACACAGGATTTGGGCAGTGAAAATGCCTCATTAACCCAAACTGTGTGAGAAAAAAGACAGTCACCCAGACAATTTTGAGAAAAATAGGTGTTACCTTCTCAACACAAGAATACAGAGACCCAGACTCAGCTCTGCAGCTCAACAATGCTTTGCAAACCCTAGTGACCACAAAGAAACTGTACCAATACTGGTGGCAGAAGGAGACACTGGGAAAGAAGTGCTAAGTCCCATCAGTAACAGAAGAAAGCAGGAGAGTACTGACCCCACAAATCCTTTGCTGTGGGCACACAGTGGCTGGACCCTACAATGTTTGTAGGGCCACTATTATGGTAAAGCTCAATCCCAATCCTTGCTAAAGTCTGCTGCTTCCAGTTCTCCCTCACCAAGAGAAAAGTCTCTCAGAATGAGCATTTTTGTATTTTCCTGATGCCACCCAGTGCCCTTCCCCAGCCTGCTCAGCTGGAGCTCAGTGCTCAGCCCCCAGAGCCACCACCATTTCTGCAGAGGTTGCACTTCAGAGGGGCCAGGACTGACAGGAACTACCTGAGAGCAGCTGGGAAACCACTTGGAAAACTGAAACAGAGGCAGCATTTGGACTGCAGAATAGCTTGGATAGCAGGGGCTGAGTCTGCAGCACAGAGGATGACAGAAGCTGGAGGAGATATTGGGCAGCTGCACTACAATACAAATCATGTCATGGGATCCTTAGTGCTTAATTTTGGTGATAACTTACCATCCCTAAAGATAAGGGAGAGAGGAAGCCAGACCAACTAGAGAGAGCACCTGGAAGCACAGCAAACCTTCAGGATCTCTGTTTTCCCCCCAAAGAACACTGACCCACATTGATGTCACCTTAACCAGAGCCAAGTGTTTAATTGAGTGCAAGGGAGTGACAATGGCACAGTGGTTGTGCTGGGAGAGTGATTCCCACGGTGCAGGGGGACAGAATCTTCAGAACAGAAGTAAAGAAGTGAAGGCAGCTCCATCTTACAGTGTACAATGAAAAACAATTTATGCATCTGGGGGCAGCATTGGAAATAATGATGCCTCCTAAGGACTTGCAAACACCCAGGCCTGAGGAATCTCAGCATGACTGAGATGAGAGATTTGTCAGCACAACCAACTCCCCAACATCAGTACTGAACATCAGGCAATGCAGCTAAGGTTTGCTTTTTAGAGATATATATATATATATATACACACATATACATATATATATATATATCACCTGTCACCATATTGATAAACATTCTTTGGAACCTCTCTGAGGGCAGAGGTAAGAACAGCAGTCAGCCTGTTGGCACCTCAGCACTTCTGTTTCTAACCAATTAAAAAAATGAGCAACCTTAACAAAAAAAAAAAAGCCACAAGACTGCTGCCAGCATGCCTGGCTGGTGTTTAATACTGCTACTCCATCAGGGTTGGAGGGAGATCTGTTGTGAATGGCAACAGCTTGCACTGTGACTTCTGCAGGGCAGGAGTCACAGGAGGGCAGTGGGATGCACAGGCTCAGACCTGTTACCAGTCCAAATGTGTCAGCAGCAGGGAGCTCCCACGAGGAGAGAGTGAGCTAACTGTGCACAAAGCTCTCTCTCTCTTTCTCTCTCTCTGTGCTTAAGGCTGAGTCAGGGACCCTTTGGACTGCTCCCAGCCCACCAGACAGAAATATGTGTCAGTTATAAATACATCACATCAGCTGGGGGGTGTGGAGTGTGGTTGGGATGGGAGAATTTAGAATGGGTGCAGGGGAGAGAGAAAGGAAAAAGACATCTTACATTTCCAGCACTGGAAAGAACAGTTTTGACCTCAGGCAATAAGTCACTGGACCTTTTCAATAGTCTTATCTGGCTTATGCCCCATCATCCTTAACACATCAGAGGGAATGTTGGCTGGCCAAGGGTTAAACAATCCCACACAGTGGAGAGCAAATCTGCAGTCTGCTGAGAAGATCCCAGCCACATCACTGAAGATCTCAGAGTCCAGCTTGGAGCAAGGAAGCAGCTCAGGGTCTCACACATCGCTCAGGGCCTGCAGAGAGCCAGAGACAAACGTCAGCATGGACCTGCCCCAGCTCTGCAGGCTGCAGGGGAAACATGAATCACCACCTCTGCAACACAGTTATGGCATTTGCCTTCATCCCTACGACACTCTGATTCCAATTCTAATGACTAAAACTGTAAGGATTTTTTTTTCTGGAAGCTGCAGTTGCAGCCCAGCGGGCATATGATGGAATGATGTGGAAATACAGACCATCCTTCAAGAAGCAAGGCTGATCTATGCTGGAGCATCCCTTCTTTACCCTCTCTTTTGTGCTAGAAATCAAGCACATTTTATCTAAGACTTTTGGAGCCTTCCAGTGGGAAACACCAGTTCTGCCTTTAACGCCAATCAGAAGAGCACAGAATAGTTTGGGTCAGAAACATCATCTTAAACCTTATCTTAAACATCATCTTAAACCTTAAACATTATCTTAAGCATCACCTAAAAACCATCTTAAAACACTGGACAGTTTCCTTGTCTAGCAGAATGCTGCATAAATCTGTCCTGTGGTCCCTAGCTTGTCCAGCTCCATCTCAGATATTATTTTCTTTGACACTTGTTCCTTTCATGCAGCAGAATTGTGATCCCAGGTGCATAGTGGTGACTTTGGTACTTTTATTTTCCCCTCAAGAGAGCTCTGGGGAGGCATGGGCTTCCCTTCAGCATGTCTGGGACTTTACAGGTGAGCAAGCCTTGTGCACAGACCTGGCACAGGCTGCTGGAAAGAGTTTGTGGCCCCAGATTGAAAGGTTCTGGTAACCTTGCATGGACTATTCCCAGCTCCCTTTCAAAAGGGGATGTGAGTAAGTGCCTGCCTCTGAACTGCTGGTAAAAATCATCTTGGACCTGGCTTTGGTAGGTGAAGTAGGAGTGAACTGTCATCAAGGCATGGCACATCAGCCCAAAGAACAGCTCCTAAATGAACTCTAGTCTTCCCTACCTGACTCATACTCTGCTCTGTCATACAAAATGCTGTTCTGCTCTGACTTGCCCACAGAAATCTTTGGGACTGCCAGAAATCCTCAGTCCTGTCTACTCCCACTCCTGCCTCACCCTGGAGGGAGTGTTGTGGCAGAGGCTGGCTTACCTTCCGTGCAAACTCTGGCAGGATGAATGCTGCCCTGTGAATGTCAGAGTTGTAGTACTTGAGACTCCTCTCCTCCACCTGCTGCTGTGAGAGCTGCTGCACAGGCTCCCGGAAATTTGTGTTCTGCAAAAACAAAGTCAGTAGCTTTGACTATTTGGATAATGTAATCTATGTTGGAAAATAATTAGTGCTAAAGGAAATTAAAACCGCAGAGTTTTGTGTACAAAGCCAGTGTTGGGCAACAAGCAGTAACAGGCTACAAGATAAGGATGGAGATTCAAACACCAGGAAGATGACTGTCTCCAGAGATGGATATTTCAAGGGATTTTTTTGTCTGACAAGACCCCAGCAGGAGGCAGTTGATAGGCATTGTCAGAAGTTTATGCCAGGAAGTTTTCACCTGACAGGATTCCAGGAATTGTCCACCGGTTCTGGGAAACGTGGCAGCAAGAAAGAAAAGCTACAATAATGTGCTAAAATATGCTAAAGAAGTGACCCTTCCAGAGCCCAAAAGACTGTACAAAACAAACCCCTTAGAAATGACATTTGGAGACCCACAGGGACTTTGGTGTGATAGAGGCCAAATCTGATCACCTGGCTCAGAGTCAAATCGCTTGTGGCTTTTTCCAAATTTATATTTTGATTATTTAATACTATCCTTAATTATTAAATTGGAGTATTGATTTATAACAAATAAGGAGCCAAAGGCTGTGTGACAGGCATCCTGATGCATGGCAGAGAACTGAGATGACTCAGAGGAAAACAAATAACTTTTTGTTCCAGCATGAGGTCAAAGGTTCTGCACAGCCCCAGTAGCAAGGGCTGGGGTTTATGCTCTGTAACTCCTGTGACCAGCACTTGTGCACAGATGTCAGTGCATGAGGTCACACTGCATGAGCCATGGGCCAGATGTGTGATGAGCATCCAAGAAACAAGGCTTTGCTCTCCAAAGGAGAATCCATGTTGGGCACAGTGCATGCTGCAGTATCTCAGGTTAACCATGTGCAGCAGCAGCAATGCTGGCACCCCAAACCCATCTTAAACCTTAAACATCATCTTAAACCTTAAACATTGTCTAAAAACCATCTTAAAACACTGGACAGTTTCCTTGTCCAGCATGATGCTGCATAAATCTGTCCTGTGGTCTCTGGCTTGTCCAGCTCTATCTTAGATTTATTTTCTTTGACACTTGTTCCTTTCATGCAGCAGAACTGTGATCCCAGGTGCACAGTGGTGACTTTGGTACTTTTATTTTCCCCTCTGTGAGCAAAGAAGGGAGTTATGGGGAGGCATGGGCTTCCCTTCAGCCACATTGAAGCAGACTAGGAAAAGAGTAAACTTCAGTGGTGTGACAGAGTTACCAGCCCACATCCTAACACCAACTCTCCCTCGGAGGCCTCTGTGAGGGTCAGTGTTCTTTAGGGGGGAAACAAAGATCCTGAAGGTTTGCTGTGCTTCCAGGTGCACTCTCTAGTTGGTCTGGCTTCCTCTCTCACTTATCTTTAGGGATGATAAGTTATCATCAAATCAGTCACAGGCTGATTCTCAGAAGCTGCCTGCTTTGTAACAGTCACCATGAAATAAGCCAAAACCTTAAAAAAATTGGAAGTGACTTCGTCCCTTCCAAGTTTGTTGTACTGGACAGAAAATTATGACCATTATTTTGGAAGTGACTTCCTCCCTTCCAAGTTTGTTGTACTAGACAGAAAATTATGACCATTTTTAAAGCAACTGGTCAATTCTGTCATTCAGCATTGAGCAGGCTGCACTGCAGCTCTCACTGGAGCTCTGGGCTGGATGAGCCAGGCCCCATCAAGAATCATGGGAGAATTCAATGCCATAGCTCAAGTTCTGCAAGGGACAGCCTCAGGCAGGTTTGTGGGGAATGGTAAAGGGCCCTTGAGGTGCGTGGAACTCACGGGGTTCAAGAATCAATAATTGAGAATTCAAGAATCTTGAGGCCCCACAGCTGGGAGAGTTCAGTGCCATAGCTGGAGTTCTGCAAGGGACAGCCTCGGGCAGGCTGGTAGGGAAAGGAAAAGGGCACTTGAGCTGCCTGAAACTCACCAGGTTCAAGAATCAAGAATCTTGAGGCCCCATAGCTGGAAGAATTCAATGCCATAACTCATGTTCTGCAAGGGACAGCCTCAGGCAGGTTTGTAGGGAATGGAAAAGGGCCCTTGAGGAACTCACGGGGTTCAAGAATCAAGAATAAAAGAATCTTGAAGCTCCACAGCTGGGAGAGTTCAGTGCCATAGCTGGAGTTCTGCAAGGGACAGCCTCAAGCAGGTTTGCAGGGAATGGAAAAGGGCACTTGAGCTGCCTGAAACTCATGGGGTTCAAGAATCAATAATTGAGAATTCAAGAATCTTGAGGCCCCACAGCTGGAAGAATTCAATGCCATAACTCAAGTTCTGCAAGGGACAGCCTCAGGCAGGTTTGTAGGGAAAGGAAAAGGGCACTTGAGCTGCCCGAAACTCACGGGGTTCAAGAATCAATAATTGAGAATTCAAGAATCTTGAGGCCCCACAGCTGGGAGAGTTCAGTGCCATAGCTGGAGTTCTGCAAGGGACAGCCTCAGCAGGTTTGCAGGGAATGGAGAAGGGCCCTTGAGGCCCATGGAACTCACGGGGTTCTTGCTGCAGAGCATGAAGCCGATCTGGCCGCTGGGGTAGGTGGGGATGGTGCAGTAGGCGTACTCCACCACCGGGAACAGCGACTTGCAGAACTGCCGCATCTCCTTGATGAGATCCAGGTGCAGCCACTGGCACTCACCTGCAGGGAGAAAGGCAGGCAGTGGGTGAGAGCTGCCCCTCTGCATGGATCTGTGCCAGGTGAGCAGTGGTCCCAAGTCTCAACCTGTCCAGCTCATGCAATTCCACAGACCCTGATGCCAGTTTTGCTAAGCCCAGTCCAATAACAAACGAGAGTTTTCCCTGGGAGATGACATGCTTCACTCCCTGCATCACACCCCCCCAAGAAGAGTCCCCTCTGTGCCTCACACTTGGATGTAAAGGTCTGGCATCAGCCTCTGCCCAGGGGCAGCATCCTCACCTTGGCAGCAGAGAATCCCATCTTCCCTCAGGGCTGTCTTCATCAGCTGGTAATAAGATTCTTTGAACAAACTTTCTGCAGGACCTGGGAGAAGGGTGAATAAAGAAAAGTTTTGAGCCTAGGTGAACACCAGAGTACACCTAGCAGGGCAAAAGAGTCAGGATTTTAGCTTTGCTAAATAGCAAGCCCAGATCCCCTATTAAACAAAGTTTTAGCAGCTGCCTCTTGCTTCACTGAGCATTTTTTAAGCAGAACTCCTGCTCCAAACTGCCTTTTAGAGATGCCTCTCTCTGTGCTGACCAGGGCAAGATCGAAGGTGACTCAGACTTGTTGATGGGTTCTTAAAATGAGGTGCCATATCTACATTTAGCCCTTCTCTTCCTCAGTTTCCCCCTCCAGAAATACAGCAGCCTCACCCCAGCTATCTTCAGGGTAGGGGCTGCACCATCAGTGTGAGCCACTGCTTTATCAGCAGGCACATGTGCAAAGCTGCCCTTCCAGCATGGGATTGCTGCACTCAGGGAACAATTCTGCCAGAAGAAATAGTTGCTGGAGCTGAATTTTGAGGAGAGAAATGTAACAGCTGGCTTGAAGGCCTGCTGATACAATTTTATGGTTTCCAAGTCTGCAACAGTCTTTTCACTTGAAAGGATCCTCAGCAGGCTGGCAGAACTTCCAAGAGGTAGGCAGAATAAAAAAATATGAAGGAGGTGTGTGGAAAGCAGTGCCCTTTTAGGGCTGGAATTCTTACCCATGGGGTCAGACGAGTCTGTGATAATCACATCAAAGGCTTCTTGATTCTGTTTCATGAACTCAAAACCATCTCCCACGTGCAACGTCAGCTTAGCACTGGAATAGCCCACTGCCATCCCTGGGAGGTATTTTTTAGATACCTGGATCACATCCTGCAACACACAGAGAGCACAAGTGGGTCAGAGGCTCACAAGAAGCTGCTTCTCAGACTGCTGTGCAGCTGTGACTGGAAGAACAGCCCAATGAGTCATTTCCTTCAGTACCTTCAGCTCAAGCCTGATTTGCCAGTGAAAGCCACAAAAGCTGCCAGCATCTTCAGCCAGCTACTCTCAGCCTTTTCTACAGCCTCAGGGTTCAGTGACACTGTTGTTCTGTCTATGCCAAACTCAACAAAAACCTGGAGTTTCAAAAGCTCCCTGAGGAACTGAGCAAATATGCTTACAGGTCAGACTGCCCTGTGCTCCTTCTTCCTACAGAGCATCACTTGCATAGGTGATCTCAGCTAAATCAATTTATGCCAGCAGGTTTCTGAATGCAAGATGAGAAATATCCCCATCTCTGCACTATAGCCATGATATCAATCCCCCTGTTAGATAAAATTGTTAGGCAGCCACTGCCCTGGGCCCAGCAGTTGTACTGAACACTAGCAGCTTCTCACAGCTGGCAAAACCAAAGAAAAAATGCTGGTGTCAGGCAGTGCTTGTTAAAACCAGGGACGTTTGCCTACTTAGCTGGCAGGCAGAGCACACAATCTCATATAGCAGTATTTCCTGTTCTTCACAGAGCTTTACTCTGAGCAAAACTTCCTGAGAAAAGGCTGAGTTAAGTAAAATAAAACTGGCTGAGAGGAGGACTGGGGAAAGAGTAAACTGCAGTGGTGTGACAGTTACCAGCCCACATCCTAACACTGACTGTCACTTGGAGGCCTCTGTGAGCAGCCAGGGCACCAGTCACAGGCTGATTCTCAGCAGGTGCCCACATCCTGACAGTCACCATCACTAAGCCAAAGCCTCAACACGCTCTAATTGGTAGTGACTTCCTCCCTTCCAAGTTTGTTGTACTAGACAGAAAATGATCACAATTTCTAAAGCAACTGGCCCGTCTATCACAGAAGCAAATCCTTGCTGCTTATTTCTTGATTTTGGTTGCAAGAGACTGCTCAACCAAGCAACCACCCTCCTGTGCCAGGAGCGCTCTGTCCGGCAGCGAAGGAGAGGGAAAAGCAGCACCTCCACAGAGCCAGGGCACTCCTCCAGATCCCGTGCTTGGCCCACGTCTGCCTGGAAGGGCCTCAATCGCATGTGTGTGAAAGAAATCACACAGAAGAGGCAGCCAGCTGCCACGTAGATGACTCGTAAGGCAAAGGGAGGTGGCGCTGTCATTGTCACGCCAGCAGAACCAGCAGCAAACGCGCCTGGTGCTGACGAGAGACAGCAGGTGAAGGCGCAGCTCCCGTGGGTGATGTGAAGTCGGGCTCGCTTTGCCGGGCAGCCCGGCCAGGAGCCCCGAGCTGCCGGGAGCCCAACGCACCTCATCGATCTCGCACTGCACCACGGACTCCACGGTCGGGTGTTTGACCACCTCCCGCAGCACTCCCCCGTCGCCGCCGCCGATGATCAGCACCTGGCACGGAAGAGGGCACAACGTGGCTGTCAGCGGGCTCGGCCCGCGGCAACTTCGGCTCTGCGGCCCAAGGAGAGCGGCGTGCGAGCGCTGCGGGGCCGCGCTGCCCGGACACGAACCGCGGGGCCCGGAGCCTGCCGGCCCCTCCGGCCCAGGACAGGCCCCGGCAGCCCTGCGGGGGCTGGGGGAGCCCTGAGGGGCGGGCCGGGAGCGCTCACCTTGCGGGGGTCGGGGTGGCTGCAGAGGGGCAGGTTGGCGATCATTTCCTGGTAGGAGAACTCGTCCCGCTCCGTGCACTGGATCACCCCATCCAGGACCAGGACGTTGCCGTAGGTGGTGCTGGGCAGAGCGGGGAAGCGGGGTTGGAGCCGGCCCGGGGCCGCGCTCCCCCGCCCCCTCTCCGCGCCGCCAGGCCCCACCGCGTGGCGCTGACCGGCCCCGCCATCCCCCCACCGCCCCGGCCGGCCCTCCCGCACCTGCGGAAGACGAGGATCTCCTGGTAACGGGAGCGCTGGTGGTGCAGGAGCTCCTCCACCTGCAGCGACATGGCCTGGCCGGGCCACAGCCGGCACGTCTCGCGGAACCAGCCCTCGCGGATCAGCGCCGCCGCGCCGCGCTCCATCCCGCCCCGCAGCGGAGCGGAGCGGCCGCCGCCGGGCCGGGCCACCTGCGCTCCGCCGCCGCCGCCGCCCGACCGCACCGGCGCGGGAGCCGCGCGCAGGGCCCCGCGCCGCCCCCGCCTGCGCGCGCCGCCATTGGCGGGGCCGCCGTGACGGCCGGGCCGCGTCAGGGCCGGGCGGGCGGAGCGGGGCCGCCCCCGCCGCCACGGGGAAAGGGCGCGCCCGAGCCCTCAGCGCCGCCACAGCCTCTGCTCCGAGCCCTCGGCACCGCATTGCTCCGCCCCAGCCCCTGCTCCTGCTCCGAGCGCGCCGAGCCCTCGGCGCCGCTCCGCCACAGCCCCTGCTCGAGCCCTCAGCGCCGCTCCGCCACAGCCCCTGCTCCGAGCCCTCGGTACCGCTCCGCCACAGCCCCTGCTCGAGCCCTCGGTGCCGCTCCGCCACAGCCCCGAGCGCGCCGACCCCTCAGCGCCGCTCCGTCACAGCCCCTGCTCGAGCCCTCAGCACCGCTCCGCCACAGCCCCTGCTCCGAGCCCTCAGCGCCGCTCCGTCACAGCCCCTGCTCGAGCCCTCAGCACCGCTCCGCCACAGCCCCTGCTCCGAGCCCTCAGCGCCGCTCCGCCACAGCCCCGAGCGCGCCGACCCCTCAGCGCCGCTCCGTCACAGCCCCTGCTCCGAGCGCACCGAGCTCTCAGCACCGCTCCGCCACAGCCCCTGCTCCGAGCCCTCAGCACCGCTCCGCCTCGCCTGCGGAACCGCCAGCGAACAATTTTCGGGAAAACGAAGTCTAATTCGGGTGTTTTAAGTAATGAGGATGCATTTTGTTGGATTGCACGAGGACGGTTGGTGAGAGCATCTCTCAAGAAGAAAGGCTGGGGCAGTTGGGCCTGTTTAGCACCGGGAGGAGACGGGTGAGAGGGCACCCGTGAATGTGTAAAGGGAAAATGCCAAGAAGAGGGAACTAAGGCTGTGCTTAGTGGTGCTGGGACACAAGGCAACAGGCAGAAAGTGACGCATCAGAAGTCCCAGCTGAATATTAGGAAGAACTTTCCTATGTGGGTGACCAAGGACAGGAATGGATTGCCCACAGAGGATGCAGAGACTTTTTCACTGGACATATTCCATCTGGGCACAATCCTATTGTATTGTAAGAGATGAGTTGTGCAGTTCAATTTGTAAGCAAGGTCTATCATTAAAGACACTCTGGCCTCATTTCCTTCTCTGAACTGCTGGGGTTTGAGCTCCAAGAAGTGACAAGTTTGTGTTTGAGGACACAGGATAAACTTTCAAAATTATAAACAAAGCAACACTGTGAGTATAATTAGGGAAAAGGAAAAGCAATGCAAATATAACAAAAGTGACATCAATTCAGATGTTTTTCCTTTTGGAAAAAAAGGATTTTAATGGTTTTAAAAACTTTCCTGTACAAAAACTGATCAACGACTGGCCTTTGCTTCCCCATGATGGCAACACTTCCAACTACTGTTTCATTCAGCAGCAACTCCCACGGGTCCTGTAACGAAGATTATCTCTTTGGCCAGTGGTGTGTGGAACCCCTGCAAAAAGAGTTAAAAAAAACCACTTTAAATTCACTCAAGATTGAAAACCAACCATGTTACAATGATTCTATCAAGAGAGGGCCCTGAGGCAGAGAGCACCCTTCTCCCTCCAGTGCTGCCTCTATGACTAAGTAACACACAACAATCAAACCCTGTAAACTAAACACTAAGTATCTATTCAGAATAAGAATGTTCATACCTGGCAGTACTATTATTCCTTCCAAGCTAGGCAGATGTTTTCCACTTCCACCTATCTCTGATCAAAGAAAGCAACTCCCACACCCTTTAACACCAACTTTTACCTCAGCATTTCAAACCTTCCACCCAGTCATTGCATTAATCTAAATTTCTGCATTAATTGTCTTGCATTAATCCTAAATTGTTGGGTTTTTTCTTCTTTTTTTGTCCTTTAAACTGATGTCAGGGTGTGATGCAACCTCTTCCATTAAACACATGCTAAAGCTCCCACAGCAGCAGAGGGCAGGATAAAACCACACCTTTCAGCTTTCCCCACCAGGTAGGACATGCTCCGGTTTCCAGACTGTTGAAGTTTGTTAGTTCCAGCAAATTTCTGCACACAGAAAGAAACAAACAAATAAAACACCACCACAGTGAGGTTCCTCCCAAGTATATTCCATGTGCTGCCAGATCTTTCCAATTTCACAGAGCAGAACTCTGCTCATTGACCTCCCTGCGCTGACTTCCCTAAATATGCATAAATGGCAGCATAAAACATTGTGTCTGTTCAGCAGCAAGCCATGGTTCGATTGTTTATGGGTTTTTTTCTTCTTTTCAATCTCAATTAACAATAAGTTAAGTAAAAAATCTCTGAGCTGAGACTGCTCCTAATAACAACACTTGGAGGGGCACATGAGCAGCATGCAAAGCTGACATGGAACCACTGGAATGCCTGTGATTTTTGAGAATTTCATTTGGAACTGGAATTTGTGGTGGTTTGCTGTGGTCCAAAAGTCATGTTTGTGATGTATAGAGGCACAGGTGTGAGCAATGTATGAATAGTGGGAAACAAGAAGAGAGTCTGAGGGACTCCGAGGAAGCTCCTCCTGAATGGGAAGAAATAATAAATAATGAACTTGGGATTGGAAGCTGCATCTCAGCACCTGTTAGGGAACATTCTGCAGATGCACAAAATACCATGTGCCCTCCCAGAGAGCCCCTGGCTGGGTACATACAGTCACCCACATCTCTGTTCCTCCTTTCATGACAGGTCCATACCTTGCCTGTGTGAGCTTGCTTGGCAGGATCAAACTGTGGTGACTGTTTTGATTTGCTGCCTCCTAAGAGAGAGAGGAGAGAAGCTGTTACTAAAATTTTCTATGAAGAACAATGCATTCCACAGTGTTCCTCTGATGATATGGAGGTTTCACTACAGTCTCCCACACAGTAAAATCCAGAACAATCTTTTAAGGGCAGGAGATGTTTTTGAATAGCTGCTTTTTTTACAAAGGAGTCAAATCTCCTTTGCCTCTTAGCTCCTGGCTCCAATTAAACAGATAAAAGAAACAAAATCTAAATCCACAACCCACTTGGACAATTATTTCAGGATTTTGTTTCCAAATCAGAAAAGGAATATTTAAGTGTACATTCCTCAAGTCAATATTTTGAACTATTTCCCCACTATAAGGCAAGCACGTTCTAACAGTCTGTACTGCACTGGCACCCACACTCACACAGCCCTCTCAAGGCTCAGCTGGTAACATTTTCCACAGCATGCAGCACTCCAGCAAGGGATCAGATCTTACCTGCAAACACTTTGAAGCTGGAATTGCTGTAATCAAAGGGGGTAAACTGCCTTAGTGCTTCCAGCTCCTCTGGTTGCTGGGTTTTTTTCTGCCGTTTCTTTTCTTGTGTTGGCAGCTCTGCTCCTGTTTCTGTTCCTATTTCACTTGTGTCTCTCTCCTTCTTCCTATTAGCTTGTTCCTGCTATGAAAGCAACCCACAGAATAGAAAAAAGGATAAGTTGAAGAAAGGAGAATGAAACATCTCATTGGGCAAATAAACTGCCCCATGGAGGCTTCAGTGACTGCTCCTGCCTTTGGCAATAATAGCATGGGGAGAAATCTCTGTGCTCTTCCTGGGGCCTAAACTGCTATTTGTTTTTTTTTTTCTTACCTCACAGTGGGGACTTCTATAAAAAGGTAAATTGTCATTTCCCAGGATATGGGAAGCTGAGATCTGCTGGGGCCCCACTGGCATATTTGGGGGAACCTGTGCAGAACAACTGAGGAGCCTTAAAGGAAGTGAGGAGCAGTGGAGCATCAGTGGGAAACATCCCCTATTCACACATGGAGGGAAGGGATGATGTGCACAGCACAATTAGCAGGAGCCTGCTGTTACACCTGGGGCAGCACCACACAAAAACTACTGCCAGAACACTCTCATTCAGGTATTTCAGTTACAGGGCTCAAAGTTTCATTCTGAATTATGTTATACAGTCAAGAGGAGCAATGGCTGGGAGGAGGAATTCTGTGACATACCATGGCCTGCTGGCGAACAGATACAACATTCTGTGCTGGCTTTTTATTCAACTTTTGTGTCTGGACAGGGGCAGCTATGGAGACAAACAAGCATTACTGTAAAAAGCAGGAGTAAGTTAGCCAGGGCTTAGAAAAAGCAAGCAAAGCAGCTTGTACCAAGTCTCAAGGCACACCAAGGAAGGGAAGAGTGGCTGTACCTGACTGCTGGGCTGCTTTCTTATTGGTTTCACTCTTGGACTTCTTCTGTCCTGGTGCCTGACTCATCAACTTCCATCTATTGCTGATCTGCAATGAAAAAATATTACCTGGAAACACATTCTTTAAAATTTTATGGCAAGAAGTTGTTTATAAACTTACTAACACATGCTGGTGCTCATTAAGAATACAAAAGATCAAATTCAACTGTAAAAGAGATTAAATCTGCTGCACCATGTGAAGTAAAACCAAATGCTGTAAAAGTTCAAAGCTACAAACAAGCCTCAAAACCAAATGCACATACTTTCAGTAGAGTTTTCAGCTTTGACAGACAGGAACTATACAGCAGAATGTCTCCAATCCCTGGTTCTTCAAAGGATACAAATGTCACAGAAACATGCTAAGTTTCTCAAGAAGTATCCAGGGAGAAAAAAAAATCTGTATTGCTGAGACTCCCAATGGAAAATAAACAACTTATTTGTTTCTTTTGTACTACTTGGCAGGAAATTTTAGAACTAGTCTTACTTCATAAATCTTTGATGATGGGTCAAACTTTGCAGATTGTGAGACATAGGCAGAATTCTCCTCTGGAGGTAGATACTGTAGAGAAGAAAAAAATTTTGGGTTAAACACCATGTGACATTTAGCTCATTGCTAAAATGCTACTTGTTGTAAATCAGTGAGTTCATTTGAAGAAATATTCTACATATAGAACACCTTGTGGAAAAAAAGAAGTCACTACAGCTACTGCCCAGAGAAATACTAAAGAAAAAAGAAAAAAGAAAAAAACCCTCCACACAAAACCAAACACCCTCAACAGACCAACCATCAACTGCACACCAAAAAAATTTTGGTATTTTCTGGTAATTTACCACTCCAAATGTGTAACAGCATTCTGTTGTTCTTCTGATTCATTACAAGAGTAGAATCAGCTTACTAATCTTAGCCATAAAAGACAGATGAAAAACCTGAAAAACCTAAAACTAGCTTTAAAAACCCATGGTGAATGGTCTGTCTACTATGAAGAAAGACTTGATTCCAAGAGGTATTTAAATGTGTTTGAAAACAAGTCCACACATGTGTCTTTGCAAGGACAATCCCTTGATTGCAGTCAGAGAGCAGCAGCTGATGCTCTACCAAGCCCTTCTGATATGCCAGGAAATCAAGCTCAGGGCACCCTCTGCATTGGGGAATCTGAATCCCACTATTGGGAGCTTTTACCATTTTAAATGGATTTTCAAAGGATTCCATTATCAGCTGAGCTTTCCTCTGTGCAGCGGTCAAAGTCCTCTTATTTCCTTCGTTTTCATCACATTCCTTCAAAGAAAAAAAAAGAAGAATATTAACATAAATATTCTTTTTGTTTGGCTACTGCCATTTCATGCCAGGCTGCTTCTTTAAAATTCTACAGACAGCAGTGACCCTCCAGAGACATGGAGTAACCCTGCTGGCTTCCTAAGCCAGGTGTATTGGTTGGGCCTGATGCCTGTCAAAAGTCAGATTCACTGCCATGCATTCCCACCTTATTTCAACACTTCCACACAGTTTTATCAGGTCATTAAATCTGTTTTCTAATATTTCAATGCTGTCACAAACATACTGCTTACACTGAATATGCTGACAGTGGTAGTAGCAACAAGACATGTTGACTCTGGCTGATTATCCTGAATATCCATTGTCCTCTCACTGTCTGAGAACAGACAAGCATCTTCCAAAACCAGTGCAGGGTCTGCATGAAAAGGAGACAAAATTTTTATTAGAGTCTTGTGTATTTTACTGCTCTTTTGTGTCATGAGGTTTCCCTGAAAGTTTTTTCAGGACTGCTTATTTTCCCCATGTCAAAGCTCCATCATTGCATTATTAGCACAGCTTTTAGGTTAATTCTGAATTACCCAAGGCAGAGTTATTCTGAAAATCATCCATAGGAATCCGTGAGCTGTCATGTGGTCCAAAGAGGGCATTCTCCAGCTTCTGCAGAGAGATTCAAATTATAAACACCATTGATACACTATGAATCTATTATTTTCACATACTGCAGAGACACTTCAATGAAAATTCAAAAAAAAGGGATGAAATTCAGAGGAATATTCTTGGTGTAGCTCATGTGCCAGAGCACATTGCAGCTGGCATCAAATGCTACCTGTGCAAACACCCACGAGCTAATGAGATGCTGTACTTCATGTACATGACAAGAGAGGAGTCAGCCTTAGAAACTTGTCTGAAACCTCTCTTCTTACAGCTCAGTCAATATATTCCAATGTACATGAAACTGTCCAGCAGCCAGAGTGTTTGCTGATGAAACCTTAAGTGCTGCTTTATGGTAGTTTGTAAAATAGCAGTTAACAACTGGTGATATTATGAATCTGGCACAGATAAGTACCATTAAGCTAAAGCAGAAAACTTGTAAAATGGATGAGAGAAGCAATTTACTAGCAGGTAGAATTTGGATACATTTGTTTCCAAGTTTAAGGCTTAAGACTTTAGGTAAAAATACAATGCAAACAATACCTCAGGGTTGGGTAGAGATGCTCTCTTCCTGACTGCTGAAGTAATCTCAGACTAGAATGGGAGAGAAAGGTCAGTCACTTAAAAGCCCTGTTTCTTCTAGGCTGGCCAGCTTATCAATGTTTTCATCACATTTATTACAAGCTAGCAGGATAATAAAATGACTTTCTTCTTCTCCTGCAGTGTTTGCACTTGGCTATACATTCAAACACCTCACACAGAGAGAGCACATTTTTACTCATATATTTTTTTTTCACTATTGATGAAAGGTGTATCAATATCAACATGCTGCTGATATATTTTAACTGATTAACCTCTTACACCTAGGTTGGTTCTTTTGCCTCACCATAGGCTGTAAAATATTTACAAATCCATTTTACATGGCCAGCAAATTCCACAAGGTGCAGTTCTTCCTCACACAGGCCAATGTGATGTACAGTATAAGACAAACTGCATTCTGTTCAAGGAGTGTCTGTTGATTTACTGCTCCAGTTTTCCAGGAAACTACACTGTGTGTAAACCACTACACAGCAGACAGGCAAAAAGTTACAACACATCTTTCTGTTCTACTACAAAATTTAGTGTTCAAAAAGCAAATTTCAGCATACAGGTCACCACTGAGCTCCAGGGCCTGGCTGAGGGATGTCAGTGATCAGTTTCCTGTGTGGTACAAGCTTCCCCTACCTTGAGCAGAGGCATCTCTCGGGCCTGCTGAATGAGCAGATGCAATTCATTAACCTGCTGCCGAACAAGTGGTGGGACAGGGTTACAGCAAGCAATGATACCCTGGCATTCTCTGCAGAGAGAGGAGGAAAATTCAGTGTATTTAAGGGTGTATTTATGGCTGCTATGTTGGGCATTGGCATTCAAAGGATGTGCAATTCAAAGGATATAACCACTATCCTCACTGTGACAGAGCAAGACAAGTCAGATTAATTTCTGTGATGAAATTCTGCACAAGGTTTGTGCAGATGAGGAGAAGCCATCAAGTCAGCTTTTCTCTCATTTCTGTGGTCTGTCTGTCCTCATCATAATTTCATTCAGTATTCACCTATGAAAGCTGAGCCAGGCAGCAGACCTGCCTTTAAAGATATAATTTTTTAAATTCTCAAGTATGGTTGTTAGGTGATGAGTGCCAAATGTTTGAGGAAAATATTGTATAAACTGGGTGTTTTAAGGGATGTGTCCCTTGCTGTCCCCACTCTTCAGGAACTGCAATAAAAATCCAAGTAAGTTTTGGGGGCACTCACCCCTCTCTTGCTCTGTGAAAGTGAAGGAATCTCAGAGGGAATGTGTAACACAGAGCAATGCAAAGGAATGTGGTTTTGAGTGCAATAGAATTCAAGGGATGTACCCCAGACATCTGAAGCCTTCTGAAGGAGTACTGCTATTTATTTCTCTTCCAAACTGAACAACTACAGAGAAAAGCAGTACTGACAGCTGGAAGGAAGGGACCAACTGCAGAAGTAATTACACATTTGGACATGACTTGCTGGATATTAAGATCAAGTAAGACTCCTTCAGTGTGAACAAAACTTACTTGGGCAGCTCCTCTGCAATCTTCAACAGCATGTGGTTTGGTAGCACATACCTACAACACAAAGAGGTGGTATGAATGTAACAGAATGTTAAAAACAATTAAAAACACCTTCAAAGTATACAACTCTTCCCCCATTACAAGGTCTGAGATGATGAAATAATTTAAAAAGGATAGAAACATAACAGAACTTCTGTGTAACAAGCAGCCTGGTGTAGTACATTAATTTCTAGAGGTAACAAAGTAGTCCTCTCTCAGGGGTGGAAGGGGCATAATCCAAGAGATTTACTAAAGCATTAAGTCAGTGTCCATAACAAAAGACTTCCTACCCTGTGCTCTCATCCTCTTGACGTGCTATCTTGTCTCTCCATGCAAACAGCAGCCTGAATGCTGCCAGCTGTTGGGTATCAAGGTGTTTTTTCTGCCTCCTGTAGAGATCAAGGTAGGATTCATCTGTAAAGAGGGGCTTGATGTATTTCTGGATAGGAAAAAAAGAAGCACTCATGAGCTTTCTGTTTGCCTCTCTCAGACATAGAATCTCACATGGAGGTCAGGGGACTAAATTCACTGTGGTACAATGTGTCTTTACTAAATTCACTGTGGTACAATGTGTATTTACTAAATTCACTGTGGAACAATGTGTCTTTACTAAATTCACTGTGGTACAATGTGTCTTTACTAAATTCACTGTGGTACAATGTGTATTTACTAAATTCACTGTGGTACAATGTGTCTTTGAGCTTTTTATCCTGAACTACTGGTAGGAGCCTATTCCTGAAAAGCACACATCTCATCCATTGTTAGGGGAAATCCACCCTCATCAAATCCAGCTTTACTATCATCAAGCTTTACTACATCACACAAAGCCTACTTTCACACAGTGTTTTCCACAGGCACCACATAGTTATCTATGAATGCAACTCCACTGAGGCTTTGAACTTCTAGGAACCAGAAGTGTAACATCTCTCTTGGAAAAGACACACTTGAATGCATTGTGAGGCCAAGGAATACCAACATTCAAAAAAGAGCAGGAAGGCATCTGAATCCAAGGACCATAGCTAGTGAAAGTGACTGCACATGACTGAGTCAGAGTACATGCAGATGTTCTCAGATACACAAAAAGACACAGAATAGGTCCAGGTAATCAAAGCAGGTGAAGCTTTACCTTCAGGCAGATGTCCCTGCTGCGCTGCCACACAACCTGCAGCTGTGTGGGCTGCTCCTTCCCTCTCTCCCACAGCAGCTCCCTCACTTTATCATAGATGTAGAGCAGGTAGTGAGTGTCCTCACGGGCATACCGGATCATTTCTTCTGGCAAAGGGCTACAAAAAGAGCCAGAATTACACCAACACATTTCAGCTGTCCTGGCAAACTGTTACTTTTCTCTTAATACTGTTACTTTTCTCTTAAAACTGTTACTTTTCTCTTAAAAGGCATATTAGGGCAAAATGCATGAGACATGCCAAGAACTAACATGGAAAATCTGTTTTGGTACTGAAGGATTGGTCAGGGACCAGCAGTACAATGCTGTGCACTCTCCAGTTCACATCCTTGTTTGTGTGCTGGAGAGCAGGACTGCTGTGTAGCTAAGTCACGTGGCAGAACTGCTTGCTGTGGTATTTGACATAGCTCTCTTCTCTCTGCAGAGCCTACAAAAGTAGACTTGAGATCTCTGTGGTGTGCAGGGTGCACCTGCATAGTCAAGATCACTGCTCCAACACCACCTGCTCTGTCATGCACAGGTGATTAAATGTTTTTGTGGGGGCACTAGAGGAGCAAATATTGTCTCTCTAACACTCTAGTGATTAAGAACTGTTCCTAAGAAGTGGGCTTCCAGATTTTCATCTTTGAAGATCTTTCCAAAAAGACCTCATTTAATTAAAAAAAACATGGGAAAATGTAATACTCAGAAGCTTTGGGCACAGCCAGGTAATGCTGTGCTCATTCACTTTGAGACTAACCCATAACTAAGGGTCATACAAGTAGAAGTTCTAACAATGCAAACAAGAAGTGCTACCTTGCAGCTCCAGCCCATTTGAGGGTGAGTTTTTACCGTATTCTCCAGTCAGCCAGCTGGTATTTCTTGTCAGCATCTACATTGCAATACAGCTTCAGCAAGTGATCCAAAGAATGTCTGCCAAGATTGAGGAGACGAGCAGCTTGGTGAGTATCAAACACATTCACCAAGTACAGACCAAAGTCTCTTTGCAGCCATTCAACGTCTGAATCAGCACCATGAAGGACCTTGAAAAACATAAAAATTTGGGGATGATACGAAGAACATTTCTACTCCACGTTGGTAGTGCTGTGCTTTCACACTCATGTGTCTAGATTTCTTTTCTGTGTTTTTTACTATTAAGTATAGAACTATTAAATAAGTGCATCTGGCAAGCAATTCACTACTAACATCAAGGAAACAGGCTCCTGAACAAATTATAGTGAAAGCAGAATTAAGTGATCAAGACTGAGCACACAGTGATTTTAATTATAAGAAAGCTTAAACTAAAACAACAATAATACTAAATTTTTAAAAAATCTGGTGAATTTTGCAGCTGACCTTCACAATTGCAGGGTCTGTGAAGGTCTCATTGAGGATGTTCATGTCACTGCGCAGTTCCAGTGTGTCAATGATGAAATCTTCTGTTCGCGTGGAAATCTGCATCAGACACGTCAAGCCAAGGAAGCTCCTGTAGGAGTGGTGCTGAAAACAGGGAAGAGAGATGTAAGCTAGGATTCATTACAGAAACAATGCTACAAAACAAATGGCATTCTAAATGAGGGAAGAATGAGCAACAAGGACTGCTTTGAGAAAAAAAGACACTGGGTGAGCAAAATTTCTCTCTGCAGTGACTAAGATGACATTAAAAAAGCAGGATTAATTGAAAGAAGATTTCTTTTCAAATTCTTTTTCAAAATCACTAGGAAGTGCACAGCCAGCCCTGCCATTGGAAAACTTCTAATACTGACACAGTTTAATTCAACCTTATAGATAATATCAGACAGATCAGGGGTTAGGAACTTTCTTTTCATGTCAGGGAGTGCAAAAACCAGGAGAAAACCACCCCCCATCCCACCATGAGAAGAATATAATTTTCTCCTAGCTCCTAGAAGTACACGTGTAACTTCTAAATATAAAATGCAATTGGATTACCTCTAAGTCCAAGGCAAATTCTTTACAAGTCATAAGCTTTTCATTTAGTTCTACCAGCTCATCCAGTGTGGTGATAAAATGACAGGGTGTTTCCTCAATGGGTCTGTACATCTGGCAGAGCAAATGAATTAGGTATGGTATATTCACTGTCAACTCCCAATCCCACCCTCCACCCTCAAACCTGAAATTTGTCAAGTATGGCTTTAAATGCACTACATCTGTAGTTTAAAATTAAAGTGGGCACCAACCTGGAGTTCAGGTTTCTTGAGAACTTCATCTGGTGGAGAAAAATGCTCCAGTTCATACTGGTAAGGGTGAGCAAACCTGTAGAAATTAGGAAAAGACAAGCACAGACTAAATTCCAGTCCTCATTATGAGGACAGAGCACAGAGGCTTTGGTAGTTTCCCTGTTCTGTCTCTTTTTAAGCAGAGGTTTAATGTAACTGCAGAGGTCTAAAGCAAATCACATACAATGTAGTGTGGACACAAACACATGCAGAACTGTTATACATGATGAGCATCAGCACAGTCTGAGCACACAGGTTCACCCAGGGGACTCCAAGCACCTTGCTGGCAGGTTAGTTTCTTACATGTCTTGCTCAGTTTTCTGCGTCCTCTGCTGATGTATGAAGTCTGCCAAAGCAGCTGGCACATCCAAGTCCTCAGGGCGCTCCTTTCTCTGCCGTCCACTTTTTGTGAGGGCTGAACAACCAATATGGAATAACTGGACTAGGTCCCCCACACAACATGTTCTCAGCCTACCACTATCTCCCCCTCCACCCACACTAGAGTTTACAAAGTATCAAAAATCTTAATTTAGTGCTGCTGCTTTTGCTGTCATTTTGTACCTAAAATAACAACTTAGTTACTTGGCTGTTCTTAGGAAGACACAAGGTGGTTTTGGCTCAAAAGTTTGGATGGAAATTGAAAAATCTTCAGAAAATTTTTCAATCCTTCCTGGTTACAACTGCATCAGTGCAGAATACAGATGAATTGGGAGCAGCAGAATGTGTTCCTGACACAGGGTGTTACCAGCAGCTTTGATAAAGCACCAAAACCAAAGGCAGGTCTCCCCACACACCTACTGCAGCTCATCCATTTGAAAGAATATCTGTAAAGCCAACTAGACTAGGCAAGACTTCTCATGCAAAAGTGACTCTCATGTATGTTCAAAGTGGTAAAAAGCAGCAGCAGATTATCTGTTTGGAACAGATTATGTGCTGTATACCAGCAAGAAGATGCTGTTTGCTGACCTACCCTGACATTACAGATATGGTAACAATAGTGTCACCAAGATCACTACACCCCAGCGTTCAACATCTCCTGCTATTTGTTTTTATAGTCCATGATTTCTCCTCTAGACTTTGAGGATATGTTTGTTTCAAATACTTGCAACAAATTATCCCCCCAAAAATAAACCCCTTACCTTCAGGCAAAGGTTTCAAAGCATTTGGTTTGATAAAAATTTTAGGTACAAAGGGAGTGTTGGAATTGTCAATCTTTTCACGGAACTTCAGCTGTGGTCGAGAAATATTCTTGGCATGAAGCAGTCGGAATGTTTCAGACTGAGATCTTTTGTGGAATTCTCCTGCCTATTTAAAAAAAAATAGAGGTAAAACCAATATGATTTCCCATTCTTTTCCTCAGTCTGATCCAACATTCAGAGGAGGAGTTAATCCCCAAATTTAAAACTGAGTAGCTTTTTTTCAGTAAGGAAAAAAGTTGGGACTCAAGATGCTGAATTCATAAGCACAGGAAAGGCTGTGGAGCATGTGAAACTGAAAAGGCAATTGAAAGCACACAGATTTCAGAACCAAGTTTGAATGAATAGGAAAAAGAGAGAGGTACTCAATGTGTGAAAAAACATGAGGGAACATTTAACTACTCAACTCCACTGGCAGGGCAATGGCTGGGAGAACAGCTGAGCTAACACAGCCAAACTGAGCATGGGGGCCTCACCTTACGGTTCCAGCTGGAAACAATCATCTGTGGGGGCTGCAACCCAGCTGGCAGGACTGGCTGCTGGTTTCTATTCACTCCTGATGCTTCATCCAATAAAATACTCTAAAATCCAGAAAAACAATGTGAAGCACCTGTTAAATCACCACACTCAGACACTTTAGTCAGACTGAGTAAAGAAAATCATGTAGGTAGGTACCTCCACAGCCATCTCCCCCTGATTCTGTGCAACACAAGGCAGACAAACATGGGAAAAGGATGTTGAAGATCAGGGGTGGAAAGAGTTTCTTCAGAGAAGCACCCTCAAATGTACAGACATGTTCTCAGGCTATGAAGATTTTATGTCAAACTGCATTTAGTTTCTTCACACATCCCATATTACCTTCCCACCTCTTGGACCTCCTACCTTAGCTGCTGCAATCTCTGGCCTAGCATTTGGAAGGCTTTTCAAAATAAAAAGGGAATACATAAAATTGAGGAAATAGTGACTAATTCTGGAAGCTGTGCCACTAAAGTTTTTGCAACAAAAAAAAAAAAAAAAGAAAGCTTGTGGCAACAGAACACTTTTTAAGAACCACATCCAGAAATAATTTGCTTACCACTCTTTCAAGAATGACATCATTGGAGTCAACCAGCATATCAAATTTATCTTCCAGCCCTGTCACTTTGCTGGAATCTTGCATGAGGCTCCGGCAGCCATGGTACTGCATCACCTGGCTCATGCTTGCAAGAGAACAGCACAGCTGTCAGCAATCTGAAAGCAGGTTACCTAAACACTAAAACACCCAATTCTCTTACACTTTCTACACTTCAAAGAAATGAAATTATAGATATCATCACATGAAAAGAAATCAAAGTATAGATATCATCACATGAGCAGCAAATAGAAAAAGCAACTATACAGTATTAAAGTGTTACAATTAGTTTCTCACAAACATGACTTTTAAAATGGACAGACTAATGTGTTCAGTATCAGGTGCTCCTCTCTGCACAGCTCCTCATGGCAATTATAATGAAATGCCCTCTTTAAGCTTGCCACTTCAGCCGCCAAGTGCTAGAGAAGCACCTAAAACTAGATGTGTGAAATAACCCTCCTTTTTACCTATGGCATGTTTGAAGTTGCCAAAGAAGGGGTCGGTTACCCTCTGGTTTGGACTGCCAGCTGTCAGCACCAGCCCCGAGGTGAGAAGGGCCCTTACCAGCGCAGCAGGCGGTCGCTCTGTGAGCTGCAGTAGGCGCGGAACCCCGGGAAGCTGCAGTAGAAATCATACTCGTCTCCAGGCTGGGGGAGCCCATTGGATGCCTTTGTTGCAGCCACCACAGTGCCGAGAGCATACTGTGCAAGAACACCGTTATCAGCTTTTTGTCAGTGTTTTGTTTCTGTTTACTCAGGATATTCTTTCATACAAATGCACTTTGCCTGGTTGGTTGGAATTGTGTGGTTCTAATGTGTGGTATTGGTGGGGTTTTTCACCAGGAGTAACTTCACGTAGTTATTTAGACAGCTTTAAATAATATAAGTCCAAAACCTTCATTATAGAACTACTAAATGATTATAGAACTACTACTATATCCTCCAGTGATCAGGCACTGAACAGGCTCCCCCAGGGAATGGTCATGGTCTCAAGGCTGCCAGAGCTCCAAGAGCTTTAGGACAATCCTCTCAGGCACTAGGTGGGATTGTAGGGGGGTCTGTGCAGGGCCAGGAGCTGGACTCCTGGATGATCCTTGTGGGAGCCTTCCAACTCAGAATATTCTACAGTTCTAAACCAGCAGAACACAGATAATTACTTTATTACTCCAACAAAACACCCCAAATCCCGGCAACGCTTCCTATTTGGGATCTGGCACCCATTCTCTCTCCGGAATCAGCATCATGCATAGGTAAAACACACGGGGGCTGACGCTGCGATTTATAAGGCCAGGGGCAAGTCTCATTGCGACAAGCCCTCACGAGGGTCCCCATTCCTTGGCATTTCCAGGAATCCCCGGTGGCTGACAAGGCCAGGGCCCGATCCCGGCCGGTAACAGGTCCCGATACACCTCTCTGGCCCCCGCAGCCGCCAGCCCGGCCCACACCCTCTTCCTGGCATTGGGGACACCCCACGGGCGCCTCCCGCTCCGGCCGGGATCCCCACGCGGCCCCCGCGGGACAGAACTACAGCTCCCGGCATGGCCCGAGCGCACACGGCACGCCGGGAGCGGTAGTGCCCCGCCCGCTCCCCCTGCCCCTCTCCCACCGCACCTTGACGAAGGCGTCGGGGCTGTCGAACCCGGGCAAGGCCGACATCGTGCTGCTTCCCTCCGTGCCCGCGGGCGTCCCGGAGCTGCTCGCCTGCCCCGCCGGGCTCCCCTCACGGCCGGCTGCCGCCATGTTGACGCGCGGCGCTGTCGCGAGAATCGGGCGCTGTCGCGAGAGCGCAGCGCTGGCGGCCGGAAGGGGGAGCGGAGAAGAGCGGGGAGCGCAGGCGCCCCCAGCGGCAGGACGGGGCAGGACAGCCCCGTGTGGGATGGGAGGGAGGCTGAGGGGAGCGCTGAGGGCCGCCCGGACCGGCCGGGCTGCTCTGCGGCAGATTCGGCCTTTTTCCCCCACAAACACCCAGCGGTGGGACCCAGCAGCAGAAGGGAAGGGACCCAGAGGGGTCATGAGCTCCTGGACACCTCAACAATCCCACCTTGCACCTGAGAACGTTGTCCAAAGGCTCCTGGAGCTCTGGCAGCCTTGGGCAGTGCCCATTCCGTGGGGAGCCTGTTCAGTGCCCCACCGCCTGCCGGGGAAAGAACCTTTTGCTGATATCCAGCCTAAAACTCCCCTGCCACAGCTCCAGCTGTTCCCTGTCCTGTCCCTGTCACCACAGAGTAAAGATCAATGCATGCCCATCCTCTTCCCCTCAGGAGGAAGATGCAGATTGCCATCATTTTCCTCTCAGTCTCCTCCAGGCTGAACAGACCAAGGACCCTCAGTGGCTCCTCTTCCCCTCCAGGCTCTTCACCATCTTCATGTCCCTTCTTGGTACACTCTAGGGGCTTAAAAATCTTTCTTATATCATGTCCTTGACAGCCACACCAATACCCAGAAAGGGGCAAGGGCCAATACCCAAATTCATGACTGCCATCTGCCCATTTGCCATTTTTGGAGTGCAGCATTTGCACAAGCAGCTGGGGAAGCGCAGGGAATCCCGTCCAACACTCCATGCTGTGCCCCTGAGCCCAATGGAGCTGATGTTCTTATCACACAGGTGACATCACATCTTCTGGAAAACAAAAATTTAGGGGCTGCACGATCACAGTTTGTTTATACGACTGACAGACTTCATTCAGCTGCTGTCAGAAGGGAAATAAAGCCAATGACCCGAACTGATGCACAAAGACAAATCAATGGCAACAGGAACTTAAAAAAATTTGTAATCTGCTTCCCTGCCCCTGCCTAAGATAGACCTAGGAATAAACAAGAACACAACTGAAGTGTTTACATTTTGATGTAATTTATTGGCACAAAAAATATGCAAATACAACATGGCATCTAAACATGGCTACTCTGTTGTATTTTGTGCATTGTTTTTAATATTTTGAATTCGTAAATCATAGCTTCACCTTCAACCTCATGTTTAATAGCCATTATTTTCCATTTCAAGTTACAACCAGTTCTCCCCTCCATCTGCCTCCTGTGCCAAACCCTAACTTTCCCTAGTTATTTCCCAATGCTGCTTTTTAACCCAGACACTGCAGGAGGCTCCTAAGTGGTGTTTATTTGTACCCTGCATGCAATGTGCCACTGATCACTCTGCACAGAGGCACCCCGACTTTGCTCAGGCTCAAGGTTTTAAATCTTGGATGTGCTCAAAACCCTGATCTAGTCAGAAACACAAATCCTGAACTAGTGTGATGAGCAGATAGACAATTTCCAATTTTGGGGTAAGAATCAAGTTTGAAAACAAGGTACAGGAGGAAACAATGGTAAAATTCTACTTCTCTTTCTTTCCAGTTATGCAGCTCCCCCCAAACCTAAATGAAGCCTCCTGCACAAGCATTTAGCTCACTGCACCCACATCAACAGGAATGACCAGGGCAATAATTAATCTGCAAGTTACTTAATTACATTGCAAAGTGAGTGAAAACCCGTATAGTTATTTTCAATGGATCTCCAGTTCCCCAAAGACAAAGTGGAACCATAGACATCTGTAGTACAATCAGTCTTCACTGTCCTGGAAACCCAAATCAAGTGTTTTGTTTCAGACAGCTTGTTTTTCCAACAGCAGCTATACATTGGCTTACACCAACTTTTAATATACAATAACTCTTTTCATTTACATTTAAAAATATTTGACAAAGGCTGTATTTCAGTCCAACGTTCAATTCGTGTTTGTAGAAGAGCAAGTTTGGAGTGAAAAAGCCTCCAGAATAAAAGGCTGTGCATACTCTGGAATCTCCTGTTACCAGAAAGGACACCTAAAGAAAATAAAGATATTGTAATAATGTTGACTTGCATACAGTTTCACAAAGACAACACTGAGAAGGACTAAGGTTCCATACAGACTAGGCAGCATGTGAGCACAGGCAAAATCCCTAGGTGATCTTTATCACTTTTAAACATTAGCATCAAATAGATCTATTTCTTTAAGCAGAGTTCTAAGTTGTCTAACTCTCAAAATGACACTAAATCATCTTTGTTTTATCCTTCAGTGTAGCTGAAAGCATTGAACATCACATTCCTTATTTCAAATATTTAAAATGTAAAAATCCTTGTCACTACATATAACAGCAAATTTCCTAGAGGACTGTCTATGGCAGTCTATTTCCTAGAGACTGTCTGTGTCTATTGCCATGGGCTTGCAGAATCTACCAGATCAGATGCAGTATGTGCTATGGCTCCTACAAATAAACTGCTCCAGTGAGGTTCTCTTTAGCAGTTCCCTGCTCAGACTATTCCAGAGGAGTTTTGCCAGGTTAGCTGAGTGACAAACTCACCATCCAATGTAGCACTGGCACAGGTTCTCATGAGAAGTTGCTTGTTTAATGAGCAGTTCTACTTGTGTGGGTACATCGAGAGTTTCGTCATGAGAGAAGTCTCGACCTTTGAAATTAAAGGATGAAAAAAACCACAAAAGGAGTCACAAATCCTGGTCCTAATCCCTTCAAGTACATTATCAGGCAGGTGGGGAGTAGTTTCTTATAATCTTTAAAAGTGTAAAATTTTGCAACTAAATGCTGCTAACTATGAAGCCAGGACAGTAGAAAATCAACTTTCACTAACCAGCTAATACATGCAAAATATTAAGTCTTTGTAGTTACAAACACCTTTGTACTTTTCAAATCAGACTTATTTGTATCTAAATGCAGGCACAGTACTTGGGTTTTGGACAAAACCAGGAAAATGGCCTCATCCACTTAATCAGAATAGATTAAATTAAAGGTTTAATACAAAATACAAACACTAAGGACAGTGCTGATCCATCAGATTTTAAGTTTCTTTTATATAAACAAAACTAAACACTCACCAGTGAGCTTATCTCGAACCCTATTGATGATCTGAATTGCCTTCTTATTTAGAGCTTCTGGCTTCACCAGACCATCTCCTACTACAAGAGAGAAACAGGACACAGAGTAAGCACTTCATCTGAACAATAAAAGCATGTGTACTGCTGTTAGATGTGCCCTTTCCAAATACTATTTTGAGAGCAAACCTAGATGCATTTTCTACAGATACATCTCTTTGTTGAGAACACAGATCATTTTTATGCTGACAAGAGACTGTATCTGTCCCATCTCATATAATTGCATTTGGATCATGATGAAATCTTCTGATCTAAGAACAGCTTCTGGATCAGTACAGAAACAACAATGAAACTCACTGAAGGAATGGATGGATTCAGGCACTGTGGTTCCAGTTTTTTTATGGGATGTCTCGCCCAATTCCACACTGTCCAACATTTCTATTGAAAACAACATGAAAACACAAAAGCATAAATGTGAAGCTGAAAAGCAGCTGAAATATTCTTCTGGAAACATCAGCAAGACTGCTAATCAGCTAATTTGAAAAGCATATTTGTGACATCTTCCATCTTTTCTACTCACCTACTGACTGACTGGTTGAGTAGGAGTCTGTTCTTGTCCGTGAGCGCTTATTGCCCTTTGTATTTGCTGCAAGAAAACAAGGAGTTGGAAAGGATGAACTGGAGTTTCAGTGTTTCAGAGCAAATTTGTCCACAAAAAATACAGATTTGGTTGCCTTTCTCCTTCTCCAGATTTGATGTCACCTGAAAATAGTTTCCATCTCCTGATCATTGCTGTAATTTCATATTAAAATCCCTAAAACTGTGTGCACACAGCAATAGCACACACAAACTAACAGTTAAATCAGATTGTTTGAAAACACACTGGATTTCAGGCTACTGGATTTCTTGTATGCATATTCTCTTGCTGTCAGTATTTTATCAGAATCACTTACTGTCCATCAATCTCCAGTTCAATAAGGGATCATAGACAAAGGCCTCCAGCACAGCCATGACACTGTCCTTGTGCTCACGCAGCACTTCCATCACTGTGTGACAGGTGATTCTATAGTTCCCATCGAGGCCTGTCACCTTTGGAAGAAAAAGAAGTGAATCAACAGCTTTGCTAACTCTGTAAGTACAACCCCAACCCTCAGGGAGCAGGAAGTAGCTTTGAACTGGAGTTCTCTATGTTTTGTTCATTAAGAGAACAAGACATACATTAATTACAAACTAAGAAGTTCTCTTCTCCATGAGGATGATCTTTGTAAAGGACCATGCAACTGACTGTGTCTGCTTGATAGAAACAGCTGTTTGAAATGGGGAAACTAAGGAAGGCCTAAGAAATTGGAGCAATTTCAGGGTAGTTTATTTTCTCACTAAGAAGTTGCTTTCCACTGTAATGTACTGCAGGTATCACAGGTGATGTTTTAACTCACAGAAAACAAAGCTGAAATATTAACACCTTCTGTTCTTAAGAAGTGGTAAAGTTTAGTCACAACAAAAAAATACAGGAGAAACTGAGAAATGGTTGCCATTTTCCCTAGGAACAGTCCCTAGGGAATGCTTATCAGAGGGATAATCAGACCAATCAGAGGGAATGCTTACCTCCATAGCATTTGTCAGCATCCTTGTTAATCTAAATGGAATCTTCTCAGGGAACTTTTCTCTTGTCATTGCAACCTAAACACATGATGATGGAGAACAAGTAAATTAATAGCTAACTTACTTTTTAAAAGTTATTAAGTACTGGCATCTTTTTGCCACCAGCTTGAAGATTTTATTCCAAATAGGAAATAAAGTCACAGCTTTATGTTCCTCAGTTTTCACAAATTACTCGGAGAAGCTGGATGATAAACTTGATAACAAAGGGAAAACTCAAGCATGTGCCCAGCAACACAGACTGCCTATCACCAGCTTAAATTGCTCCAAGAAATTTCATGGAAATGAAATTTCATCGAAGTGAAATTTCATGGACACTTCCATGAAACTCCATTAACACTTCTTTGCTTGTTCCAGTGGTCAGCTAATCCCCATGACATGCTTCTGAGATAAAGTGTCTATTATTTTATAGACAGATAAAGGGAGGCTCAAAAGAGAGCCAAAGGGTTTGCCCAGGATCAGACTCCAAGGTCAGTTTGTCCTGGCTTATAGATTAATTTCTGTTCCACCAGAAAATGTGAAATATTACTGAAAATGTCATGTCCAAATACAAAGACTTACCTCAAAACAGTCCCCAAAGTCGATATGCAGGATCTTTCCACTCAGTCTGTCTAACATCAGATTGGAAGGGTGTCTTTGGTGAAGGAGGGGGAGAAAGACCAGACAATCAGTGACAGATCATTACAAAAACCCAAAGTAAATCACAGCAGTTTCAATATATTTATCTTCATGAACAAGAACAGCCAGTGGTAGCTTGCTTGTCTGAGATCTTCAATCTCAGCATGAACAGAAAACTTTCCTGACAGTGTGTTTTGTAATTACCTCTCACAAGTAAGAGACCTTCTCATCTTGGAAGATAAATAACCTCCTGGACAAGAATTATCAGTACATTTCTTGGATATAAATGTTTATTTTTCAGTTAGGATAAATTTTTTATGCTTTTTCTTTTTTTTTAGAGTAGAAAAATGTAATCCATTATTCTGCACTTGAAGTAACACAAATTGTTTTACCACCAACAGAGAAGAAAATCAATCCAGACTAGCAAAACTACAGTGCTGAATTAATGTTTACATCTTCCAATTTTGTCTTAATTCAACTTTCAAAGGTTTGTAACTTCATGTTGGAGACTTTAAAGTTCAGAAATAAGAACTCTTGCTATTAAAACATTTAAGGGTTTAGCTGTTTTTGCATTACAGATTTTAAATCAAATATACATTGTCTTTAAAAGTATTTTGGAAGTTATATTGTTAATAAAATGGATGGAGAAAGATTTCCTATTCTGTGAAAGGGCAAAATTAGAACCTGTCATCCTTAATGTACTTCCATGTGATTAATTTCAAAAACAAAGAAAGTCTTACTTGTACTCAAGAGACATAAATTGCATCTCATACTTGTAGTGCTGAAAATAACAGCATACATAAATATATAAATATATAAATATATATATAAATAAATAAAATAATTAAGACCTAAAAGATGGTATCACTTTAACTGAGCAGTAACCACAATGGAAGATGTTATCACAAGAACGGATTCAGGAATGAACTGATGCCTTCACAATTTGTGCTTTTATTTAAAAAAAAACCTTTAAAGTTTTACTTACCTGTCCCCAAGGCCCAAAATGTACCCAACCATTGACATCACAGCTAGTGAACGGGTGTAATTTGTTCTTCTGTCAAACCATACCTACAAGTGGAGACAAAATAGAAATAAATAAAATACAAAAAAACCCCAAATAAATACAAAATAAAAATAAAATAAAATAAAATAAAATAAAATAAAATAAAATAAAATAAAATCCCCCAAACATACATGTTCTGTAGTGATACAGCTGGGGTTTAGGATAAATAAACTCCATCTCTCTCTCTTTCTGCAGAGAAGATAATTACACACTCTGCTGTTTGCCAGTTCTTGTGTTGCACTCACCTCTGAGCTTGGACTTTTCAACCACAGCAGTTTGGCAAGGTCATCCCCAGCTGTGTTATTGACAGCATGTTCAAATACTTCTACTTTCTGCATCAGAGTCAGGTGGTCATAGTCTGGAGCCATCTGTAATTCAGAAGTGACATTCGGCAAATGAAAAAGCCACCTCCAGGAGCTTCTGGTTGTACTGTGAGAAACACAGTAATCATAAATAATTTCATATCAAGTTTATACTTCAATTATTTGTAGACTGACCAGTATGTTTCTAACACAGTGAGATAATCACACAACAGTGAAGAATTGTTTTAAATGGGATAGAAATGATTTAGTATCCACAGAGTCAGTAGCCCACAGCCCTATTTAACTAAAAAACTGCACAGGTAAGTATTTTTCAAAAACCATTATCCAAATAAGTCTTCAGGGCTGGCAAACAATTTCCTTTTTGTCAGGAAATTTCAGATTTTCTAGTACTGTTCAGTTTCTCCAATCTGTCCAATTTTGGTCCTGCTGCTCAGACACAATGTTTGTAACGCCAGCAGCACAGCACCTTGTATGAGACACATCACAGCCATGCAAAATTCCAAACACACATCGCCTACCAAATGTGCAACAACTTGTGCTCACTAACTCTTATCTAAATATTTTTTATTTATTGTAACAATCAGAAAAGAGGCAGAGGAAGAAGCCTTGTGCCCGTTCTGGCTGCTGTCTCTGCTCGGGCACGCTCAGGATGGTTCGGGGCAGCCGCGGATCAAAGGACGAGTCTGGACTCTTCAATACTTCGGTCTTCAAAATGTTTGTTATTTTTATCTCACAGAGTTTTCCTTTCTGACCCACAAGGCAGCCAAGGGCACTCTGACCACCCATGGGGCGGTCGTGTCTTTTTATAATAAAAACTACATATATCATATTTACCTTTTATCCCCAATACCTTTCACCCTTGTTAACAAGTGCACCTTCACCACAAACCAATCCCCAAGTGCCAACATCATCATAGAAGATGGACGACAAGAAGAAGAAAGAAGAAGCATGAGACACGCCCTGATTCCTCCATCTTGTCTCCATAACCCTGCTGTACCGAGATATAACCCCCCTGTACCATAATCCTAAAATCTATATTTCACCCTGAGAATGCACAATCCCTCCACCACTCAAACTGTGCTCATTCTCATGTCCTCACACACACCCTCTGAAGGGTCACAGTCCAGCCACCAAGAATGCCTGGCAACATTCCAGGACCTTCGAGCCCCCCATGGGTTTTCTCGGTGATTCTGGACGTTAGGAGCGATGTGCTGAGCTCCCACAGCCTTGCACCATTTTCCTTCACTGTGACACTGGTGTGCTAAAAGGATGCACCAAAGCCTGGCCAGCTTTGCCCCTTACCCTGAGCATGATGCGGTGCTCGATGTTGAGCAGGATCTTTTTCTTCTCGCGGTAGTCCCGGATCAGGGCGTGCAGGGTGTCACAGTGGGGCACCCAGCCAATTAAGCCTGAATTTGTAGACAGTGGAATAACAGCATATCTCTGGATGCTATGGGAAAAATGGAGAATTACAGCTCAAATTGTTGTATATTGTGACTTAATATTTAAACAACTTAAACAACTACTGTTAAATCTGATTCTGGTTCAAATTGTCAATAGTTGCTCTGCTTGTCTTTTCAAACAGACTTCAAACATCCATTTTGCACAGATTGTTGCCAGGTAATCTGCAGACAAGCTCAACGTTTATGTGGTTTTCACTAAAAGGCTCCTTTCAGAAGGTACATGTTATGTCACCCACAATGATCTGTTATCTGCACAGGGTATTTGATGTGTTCTTGCTTGAAAGACACTGCAGAATTGCACACAGTGACTCTTCACCAAGCTGTTTAGAGACTAAAATAAAAATCTTTGGCAAAAACCCATTCTCAGGCTCCTAAGGCAATGCTCAAGGTGTCTTGAAATAGGCATTGCTTCAAAGACCATTACAATTTACAAGATAGCACTTCAATTAAATAAAACAAACAATCTCTTCTGATACATTTCCTCCATGCTGGAATTCTATGAAAACTGGCTTTCTTTTTAATTAATTTAGTTCCAAGATTTGCCATTTCTTCCCAAAACCACTGCTTGTGCCAAGGTTTACTTGCAAAGCTGCACCTGTGTAAGGAGTTACATATGCACAAGCATTTTCAGTGATTATGCAGAGCACACACCTGAGGTTTTTACGAAGAGAAGTTGGGTCATTTGCTAACAGAGTGTTGACCAACCCAAAGAGCTGCATCACTCTTTCATCTTGGCGAAGGTCTTCGTGGCCTTTCAGAAGGAATACAAACTCATGGCCATTGCTTCCTGCAAAAGAATTAGGGCACAGAAGTTTATTCTCATTGAATAAACTGACAGGAATAAACACACATGCACCCAAAACTGGAAAGCGTGGTGGCAGTCAAACTGTGATGGTGCTCACAGGGGTTTTAGGATGAGGGAAGAGATGAGGATCTGACTCCATGTTTCAGAAGGCTTGACTTACTATTTTATGATATATATTATATTAAAACTATACTAAAAGAATAGAAGAAAGGATTTCATCAGAAGGCTGGCTAAGAATAGAAAAAGAATGAATAACAAAGGCTTGTGACTGACTGAGACAGTCTGGACAGCTGACTGTGATCGGCCATTAATTAGAAACAAGCAACATGGGCCAATCAAAGATCCACCTGTTGCATTCCACAGCAGCAGATAATCAATGTTTACATTTTATTCCTGAGGCCTCTCAGCTTCTCAGGAGAACAAATCCTAAGGAAAGGATTTTTCAGAAAATATCATGGCTACATCAGACCGATTAAGAAAAACTTCATCTGAAAGGAAAGATTGTACAGGTTTTACCAGGTAAATATATAATTGGACCTAAGAACAACAACTGTTTAAATACTGGAATAACAAAGTGAAAACTGCTCTCTCTTACCCATTAGTGTCAGCTTCCTGGGTCGCTGCTTGGAGGTGATGACCTGCAGTGAAGGAGCGATGGACTGGATCCGTATGATGGGCTGGTTGGGGTCGTACGTTCCTGGCACTGCCAATTCCAGATCCCGGCACATCAGGAGTTTTGGTGACACATACTGCAGCTCCAAAGAAGTGAGCTACCAAAACCAAAAGAAATATAACCCCATAGAATTTCAGTTCAATCTCACAGAAGCACCTGAAGAGTTCATGCTGTCAAGGGACCTAAAACAGTTCAGGCCATGACCAGTACTTCAGATATTGGCAGGAAGTGCTGCATAAACACCAAATTTGCAGCAAACTCAATGCAGTTATTTCCAGAATACCAAATCAGTATGCTTTGAATAACCAGAAAACATAAAGCAAAGGTTGGTATTGACAGCTTGCACTGTAAGGCCCACAAAAGATCTGAATCTCCCCCCTCACCTGTGGCAGCTGCTTTGAGATCCGACGGAACACGTGGTAATAGAGATCCCAAGCCTGAGTTAGGTCTTTGACATTTCCTGATTTCATATACTTCCTGCACCACTCCTGAGCTTCCATGAGATCTCTGCCATAGGCCTAGGGATTCAAACAACAGAAAAATGAATTTCAACAGACTGTAGTGTAACAGGTGGAGACGCCTTAACACCTACAAAGAGCATCAGTCTCTTTTCAAATTGCACCCCAAAACTTGATCTCACATTTTTATAGCAGATCAGAATTTTATAGCCTTTTTATAGCAGATGCAGAAATTCCTGGATCCAAGATCTGCATTGAATTTATCAAACAACATTGCTTACAAGTAGACTTCATTATAGGAGGAACTGAATGCTTAGAATCACCCTTTAACAGTAGGCTTACAAGCTCAGTGAATTCTCTGTTAACTGTGCTAGAGCTTACTGTGAACAAAGCAGAATAATTAACAGTAGAGCTGTCATTGTTTTAGAGTCCCTATCAGACACCCTGGGAATACAAGACTCCAGGGCAATTTGGACTATCACGGCCTCTTACAGTCCCCAAAAGTGACACAGATCTGAAGATAAACATCAATAATGAATTCTGCAACTAACATAATGAGCCCCAAGAGATTCACTCTTTGTGTTAAATGGCAAAGGTTCTTGCAACACATCTAGGGCAGGGGGCTGTCCTGAAGAACAGCCTCTGGGCCATTTGCTGATACCTGATTGAAGGATGTCTCCTTTAAAGTCTGAGGCCCTCGCTCCATCATTGCATGAAGTGGTTCCAGCACCTCAAACATTCCCTTTACATTTCTTTCTCCAAAATACAGACGAGATGCTTCCTCCAACCCTTCATGCCACATCTCATGCCACAGGATGGCCACACGAATCAGCTCTTCACTCACCTGTTTTAGGAAAGAAAAAAGATTAAATGTCTAAAGAAATCCCTGGGACTGGGTGCTGACTTAAAATCACAAAACTGCTCTCTTCTCTAATGTTATGAAATATTTGTCCCTGGAAGCCAGAGGGAGCCATAAGAACTACCATAGTGATGGCACATTTTTTCTGTAAGAAGCTAACCATGCTTTTCTCACCTTATTTGTTACCTTTGAAATTTTCTACAGCCATAGTGATGGCACATTATTTCTGTAAGAAACTAACCATGCTTTTCTCACCTTATTTGTTACCTTTGAAATTTTCTACAGCCATAGTGATGGCACATTTTTTCTGTAAGAAACTAACCATGCTTTTCTCACCTTATTTGTTACCTTTGAAATTTTCTACAGCCATAGTGATGGCACATTTTTTCTGTAAGAAACTAACCATGCTTTTCTCACCTTATTTGTTACCTTTGAAATTTTCTACAGCCATAGTGATGGCACATTTTTCTGTAAGAAACTAACCATGCTTTTCTCACCTTATTTGTTACCTTTGAAATTTTCTACATGCTTATGCAGCTTGGCCTGAAAGCATTATTTTTCATTTATTCATGAAAATCTTTATCAAATTAATTATATTACTCTTTCTATGCTATGCTCAGTAAATTTTGTTTCTACTTCCCATTAAGCAAAACCACCTCTTTATGGAGCAAAGTTTTTCATGTATTTCTTCTCTAAATTGATTCATAAGGAAACACAAAAACTCAATGTGTGAATTATTGTAAAATGGAAGCACTCTCTGGAAATTACACTAATACTGTAACTTCTACCAGTAGCAAATAGCCCAAATTAATTACACTTGAACAGAATCAACAATGAATGGTCATTTTGTGTTACTGTAACTGACATCCATCCATCCAACATAACACCCTTAATGCTACACTGAGCACTCACCATCATTGCCTGCTGCACCAGAGTGTTGCTGTGCTCACACATGTTTTTCAAGATCTTGTTTGCAGCATTGTGCCGAGCAGTGGTTGTGGATTTGGAAGCCACAGTCAAAGGATAGATCAAAGCCTGCAAGGGACAGCAACCAAAAATACTTTAGAACCCCAAAGAACAGCTACATAAACTTAAATAATTAGCAAAGCATTAACAAACAGCAGCCTTAGGAACCAACAGGAGGAACCAAGCTTGCTTGTGGAAAGTAGGGATAAGAATTTACTACTGAAAGTCTGCTGATCCAACAACAGGCTGTCAAGACTTTAATTCATTGAATAGCAGAACAACATTGAGAGCCTCTTTCAAACTGGAAGAACAAAAATAGGTAATAGGATTTTGTGATATTCCACACTGTGGAAAGAAATTTAGATCAAACCTGTGAGGAAGGTTCTCAGACATTTAAGGTGATTTGCACTGCACAGCAGACATTAAATCACACAAAGAGTTCTTCCCAGGCTGCATGGCTCATTCACCTCCTTCCCTTTTTATGTGAAGTGCTGAGGTGAAAGCAGCAGCATCAGAAGTTGTCCCCATCCTCACTGCCCCCACTTGCTGTGACTCCCTGTGCAGGCACTGTGAGCAGTGCTGCTCCCAGCCCGGCTCACCTGCGGGTGGTAGCGCCCGATGTCCGTGAGCAGCTGGTGGATGAGCCGCCCCACCAGCGGCCGGGGGGTGTCAATCCTGGCTATCAGCTGGGGGATAACCTGCCAGCAAGGACAAGGAAATCAACACTCCTGTCTACAGTACCTGCAGGCAGTGAGGGGGATATAGCATTTCTCTCCATAGATTTCTGTCTATAGCATTTCTGTCTATAGCATTTGTCTATAGCATTTCTGTCTATAGCATTTCTGTCCATAGCATTTGTGTCTATTGTATTTCTGTCTATAGAATTTCTGTCTATAGCATTTCTGTCCATAGCATTTCTGTCTATAGCATTTCTGTCCATAGCATTTCTGTCTATTGTATTTCTGTCTATAGAATTTCTGTCTATAGCATTTCTGTCTATAGCATTTCTGTCTAAAGCATTTCTGTCTACAGCATTTCTGTCCATAGCATTTCTGTCCATAGCATTTCTGTCCATAGCATTTCTGTCCATAGCATTTTGTCCATAGCATTTCTGTCCATAGCATTTCTGTCCATAGCATTTCTGTCTATAGCATTTTGTCCATAGCATTTCTGTCTATAGCATTTCTGTTTATAGCATTTCTGTCCATAGCATTTGTGTCCATAGCATTTGTGTCCATAGCATTTGTGTCCATAGTATTTCTGTCCATAGCATTTCTATCTATAGCATTTCTGTCTATAGTATTTCCCTGATGAGGAGGAGAGAATGATGAGGAGGACTCCATTGATAGCAGAAGACTAATTAATTGCTTTATTATACTCTATTATTCGATACTATATTACACTATATACTTTATTATACTATATTATTCTATACTGTGTAGTGTATAGAATAATACAGTATAATAAAGTATATAGTGTAATAAAGAATAACATAGTATAATAAAGTAATTTTATATTATATAAATATATAATTACTTCATTATAATTTAGTATAATAAAGTTTAATTTATAAATTTAGTACAATAAAATTTAGTATAATAAAGTATATATATAAGTATATATACATACATACTATATATTACACTATATACTTTATTATACTATATTATCCTATACTGTGTATAGAATAATACAGTATAATAAAATATATAGTATAATATAGTATAAAATAATACAGTATAATAAAGTAATTACATATTATATAAATATATAATTACTTTATTATAATAATTTAGTATAATAAATTTGATATAATAAAGTTTAATTTATAAATTCAGTAGAATAAAATTTAGTATAATAAAGTATATATATAAGTATATATACATACATACTATATATTACACTATATACTTTATTATACTATATTATTCTATACTGTGTAGTGTATAGAATAATACAGTATAATAACATATATAGTGTAATATAGAATAACATAGTATAATAAAGTAATTTTATATAATATAAATATATAATTACTTTATTATAATTTAGTATAATAAATTTGATATAATAAAGTTTAATTTATAAATTTATAGAATAAGATTTAGTATAATAAAGTATATATATAAGTATATATACATACATACTATATATTAACTATATACTTTATTATACTATATTATTCTACACTGTGTACTGTATAGAATAATATAGTATAATAAAGTATATAGTGTAATATAGTATAGAATAATATAGTATAATAAAGGAATTATATATTATATAAATATATAATTACTTTATTATAATAAAGTAATTTAGTGTAATAAATTTAGTATAAGAAAGTTTAATTTATAAATTTAGTATAATAAAATTTAGCAAGGGATCATAACAGATCTCATGCAGCAAATCCCCAAATTACCCCCAGAACTGTGATTTCTCTTTGTGTTATTTACCTGCAGCCATGTGTCTATTTGGATTGCCTTGACTCCTTCTACCAAAGCCTCATTCACATCAGGCCAATGACCATAGTCAAACCACAGAGTAAGGACTCTGCAAAAGAGAAATACTTTTGTTAGGAACAAACAAACAAACACACAACCACAACAAAACAAAAACCACCAACTAACCAACAAATAAAACCCCACCACAAAACCCCCAAACAAACAAAAAAAAACCCAACCCAAAACCTATTTACAAGGAACTTTTCTTCCCACAACCCTCAGAATGCAGGGATAATCCATCCAACAAAAATCAGCCTGGACCAAAGCATTCACTTAATTCAACCATAACAAAAAAGAGCAGAAATGTGTTCTACCCAATCTGAACCCATGTGTTCTTATCAGCTGGGTTTCATTTACTGTGTGCTTTATTATGTACCTTAGGGTGTCTTGCAGGTTGTTTCCTCGAGACAGAGAAATGGACCGGAAGAAACCCTGGACAGCAGGGACTGTGTACATCAGCAGGGTCTTGGATAAATCCTTTTGGAATAAAATTGCTGCATTAGTTTTATGCAAGCACACCAACCCACGTGAATCCTAAACTCAAGAAGGGGAAAGAGGAAGAAATATGTGGAAATACAGACCTAACCCCCACTGTAGCTGACTTCTCCTCCTACTCTTATGAGGACATGCTGCTCCTAGGATTTTATGTTTTGCTTGACTACATGAAGATCTTTCAAGCAGTCAGGGAAAAGGCTGTGAAGTGGTTTTATACTTCAGTTTGTTCAGCCTAAAAACTACCTTACTATAACTGGTAAATGAAAGAGATTCCTCAGAGTCTTCCATGAAGGGCCTAACCAGCAGAATTTGTTAATGCTCTGTACCCCTACCACAGCCCATTTAGCTAATAATAATCTGTGTTGATTTATCCCATAATTTTTTTCCTGTGTCGAAGCAGTAAGTACCAATCTCTCAACAAGAAGAGGGAGGAAGGAGGGTACCTCAGTGACTTTTTTCTGCACTGGGGATGGGATGGGACTGTTCTCAGTGCTCTCTGCATCACTCTCACTGTTGCTGCCCTCCGTGTTGGCGCTGGTGATGCTGGCCCCGCTCGCGTGACGGAGTTTCTTCTTCTCATCTCTGGCCTGGTTTTGATGTTTATAGTGAAGCACTGCTTCAAAGTTCATCACTGCCCAGGCATGCCAGGCCTGCCAAGAGGAGAGAACACAAGTCAGACTCCTTTCTGCAACTGGCACTTCCTAATTGTTAGATATAATCCAACCTTTCTGTGTCTGCAAACAACAGCAGTAAGTAATATCCTGCAGACAGCAAAATGCTTTGATTTCTCTAATTGCTTGTTATTTGAACTGTCTTATTATCTTAAATAATATCATATTGAGTTCTTGGCCTGGAACTCCCTGTTGAATACTAAAGCAAATGAGCTCTGTACCAAAAATTAAATTATATTTGCATACAGCTTAATTTTTCAAAGGCTAACATGAAAATTAGTATGTTAGGCCTCGGGGATGTGTAATGGGAAAAAATATAGGAGACGGCTGCCCCAGAGAAGATGTGGCACCAAATATTAATTGAAATATCACAACCATGAAATCAAAGGCTCTTTGGAGAATTAACAACAGGGCAACTTTCCTCCTTCAAGTATATTGACTGAGAACATGTTACATTTTTTCATTTTCTTTCTTCTTCATTGCCAACTGACCACAGGAGAGAGTCTCAAAAGCAAGAACAGAAACTGAATTGTGGCCTAGTTTTATAACCAGATAAAATTCTAAGCAAGAATCTCATGGTTACCTTGGGGCACTTTCTCTGTTTTTTGCTTCTGTTTTGTTTGTTTTAAAATGCTACTGGCATTAACAAGGCAGAGAGTTACAGGAGGTCTTCCAACGAACACCTTCCTTTCCTGTGCTATGGGATTTGATAAAATTTATCTGGAAATTTTCTGTTCTGACCTTGTACCAGTTGCGATCATGCTCCGTTGCAGCACTGTAGTATTGCAAGACTTTGGGGATGGTGCTCTCATTGATGCCTTGCAGGTTCAGCTGCCACTCACCCAGTTTCAGGAAGCACCTAGTTAAGCAAAGGGATTATTGATTCAAAACCTAAAATGAAAACAAAGCCTCTGGATTAAAAGGCTAACTTGGTGTCTGCATCTAAAAGCCATTCCATGTGGGGAATTCAGTCAGGCAGCCTCTCCTGCAGGCTGGATGCAAGATTCAAAATATCTCCATCTTGCTTGTAGTATGGAACTAAGTAGTTGAAGGTTTAATTTAAGAGGAAAGATGGGGATCAAACTTTTTTCCTCATCTGTATAACTTATAAAATAAATGTAAGAAGTAGGTAACAGCAACATTGGAAGACTTCATCAGCCTGTGCTGATAAAATCATACACGTGTGCTGCTGAGCTGTACTGAGCATCACATGAATGAGCCTTCAGGGGAGAACACTGACCAACAAACAATGGAAACACAGAGGAACTGCTCTTCCCCTAACCAGAACCCCATTAAGTCATTCCCTCCTAGAGGAAAGGAAAAACAACATATTTTTACTGCAGCAGGGTGGGGTTGTCAAGGTTTGCCCAAAATTAATACTTTGCTCCCTCAGCAGGCTTTAAATGCCACAGTTAGGACATGGCTGTCCTTTCTGTATTTTGAGTTTTCCAGAAAGCATTGTGCAAGACAAATACTGTATGCAAATCATTACAAATTTGTTTTCCATTATAGTCACTGAAAAATAAGACAGTGGTTTTACCAAGGGTTCCAATCCTCATAAAAGCAAATTGAGTGCACACCTCACTTCAAAACCCTTCAATAGAAAGCACTATGCAATTTTCAATTTAAACTGAAAAAATCAGATCTGGCACCTACAGATCCACAGAGAAAAATGTTGAGAAAGGGATTTTATGCAACAATATTGTAGGAGACCATCACATGCTAGGCACCTACTGCCCAAAGCACTGCTGTTGTGCTTGGCAGCCTGTGCACTAAATACAGATATGCCAGGCTTGTGTGGGGAGTGTTTCTTTCCTAGTGACCAAATCTCCTGAAAAGCAAAGAAACAGACATGCTGAGAGCTCTGCTTCTGCCAACGAGCTCAGTCCTGGAAAAATACAACCAGGCACCAGCAACAAATATAAGCTTGTTCAGGCTGATGTGTCCCAGTAACATTTACTGAGCATTACATGGTAGATAAGAATGTAATACTGTCACAGGATTTTATGGAAAATCCTTTCCTTAGGATTTTTCCTCCTGAGGAGCTGAGAGGCCTCAGGAACAAAATGTAAACAATGGTTATCTGCTGCTGTGGAATGCAACAGGTGGAGTGATTGGTCTCATGTGGTTGTTTTTAATTACCGGCCAATTACAGTGCAGCTGTTTCAGACTCTCTGGTCAGTCACAAGATTTTGTTATCATTCCATTCTTTCCCTTCCTTTCAAGCCTTCTGATGAAATCCTTTCTTCTATTCTTTTAGTATAGTTTTAATATAATATATATCATAAAATAATAAACCAGCCTTCTGAAACATGGAGTCAGATCCTCATCTCTTCCCTCTTCCTGGGACCCCTGTGAACACCACCACATAATACCAAAGCAGCTAAATGAGAAATCCCATTCTTTTCATCAAAGAATTTGAAATGTGTCACCCTCAGGGACCCTGCACTTCAGGAAAGGGTTCAGTTTGAGTCTAGAGCTAAAGGGTGCCCCGTGCTGACCGTGCCATGAGTTTGTGGAGCTCCTGTTTGTGCTGCTGGTCCTCAGTGGCGATGGCGTGCTGGGCCTGCTGCTGCATGGTCTGCACAAAGTGCTGCATGTGCTGGAATGCTTCAATCTGCAAAGGATGGAGGCAGTCAGCACCACAGGGCTTAAACGCCATTTCTCAAGGGAGAAAAATAATGTAGAAGTGATTTTCACAGAAATAAAAATATACGGGTTTGTTTTCTTTCAAAGCTTTTCGGCCATTAATATCCCTCTAAGGTCACTTTATACTTTAAGTATGTCTAAAAAAATGAAGAGGTTAGAGATTCTTATTGTCTCTGAAACTGCTAAACTCAGGGACAAATAACTGCATCCTTGCAATGCCAGGCACACCTTCACTGTCATGCAGACAGAGCCACAGGTATGACTGACCACAACACACGATGTGCCAGAACTCAACCCTGCCAAAGCAACAAGGTCACCTGTACAGGGAGAAAGCTTCAGCAGCAATGTCCTGTTACTGCCCACACAGTGTGAGATACAGAGATACCTCATTTTCAGCTGAGCGTGAACTTAGCCTGGCAATTGCAACCATCAAATGTTTACAGCTTACAAACTGGATCTGACCAGGACAATCCTGAACAGACAGGATCACAAACCCAGAGAAGCCTACCTATAATAATACGCTATGGGCAGACAAAAAAACCCTCAAAAACCACAACAAAAAAAGCTCAAAAATCCAAACCTAAAACTACAAAAAAACCAACCCTCCCCCAAGCCCCACAAAAACAAAAAACAAATCAAAAAACAAAAAAAACCAAACAAAAAACCAAACCCATGACAATTTGAGAAAATAATGCCTCAAGGAAAACTTGCAGCTTTCTGATCTTCTCTCCTAACCTTTCAGCTTTGTCTGGGCTTGAAGTACACACCATGAGTTGTTTCAACAAATTAAAGTCTAGATTTCTCCTAAAGTTATTGAAGAAGTTCAAATGTGTATTATTCCTTTGCCAGAATATTATACAGGGCAGTCCTGCTAAAGCAACTTTCACTACCAAATTCTGAGGGAAAATATATTTTTAAAATTCCTTGGAAAGTATTCTGGGGTAGGAGAACCCAAGAATAAAAAATTCAGTATGCACGCTTCACTGGAAAGAATTAAGAGTAAAGCTCCTGCAATCTGCAAGGTCATTTCAGGTTAGGAACTGCAGAATATGCAGTTAGAAACCTAATTTACTCCTGTGTGTCTATAGGAATGAGTTATGTGAGAGACAAAAACCACTTGAGCTCAAATGCCTCATCTATCCTGTTCAAATATCAGCAGGCACAACTCAGTGGTGAGGAAAAAGGTATTATCCAGGGTGAAATAAAAGAAAAATAAGGATCATACTCATAACATTAATATGGTGCATTCAGCCCAGGGTGAAATAAAAGAAAAGATCATACTCAGAACATTAATATGGTGCATTCAGCCCAGGGTGAAATAAAAGAAAAGATCATACTCAGAACATTAATATGGTGCATTCAGCCCAGGGTGAAATAAAAGAAAAGATCATACTCAGAACATTAATATGGTGCATTCCAGAGCTGTAACCTAGACAGAAGGGACTGGGGTGTGGTGTAAATAATGGTCTTATAAATAGTTATGCAAGACATCCATTAAAAATAGACAAAATGTATTGCCAAACAGAATTACTACAGAATCTTTTTATGTGCCCCTCTCATATCTAAAAACACCCAGCAATCTGGTCTTCAGTTTCCATTAATATTGAAAACTGATGGCCATGAACTGGCAGATGGAGCACTTAAGACTGAAAGCAGCAAGTTTTCCAGAACAACCAAATTCCTAAGTTTGCATGCATCCTTTCTGTGGGATATGGCTTAGAATGCAGCTGCTGGCAAAGGTCTTGGTTAGAAGAAACATAATAGGGTTGACATATAAATTTTATTCTGTTGTTTAAGAAGACTGTTGGGGAGCTCTGCAAGTGCCATATGGCTGGTTTCCTTATGGATGCCAGCATTTTTCCTGCTGGATTTGACAAGTACTGAAAACTGCCACTTTAGGTTAACAAAGGAACCCTGAACTGCTGAGCTAAAAAAAATGGTCATTTCCCACCACACCAGCCTACATCAGCATCTTATTACTTAGGATACCAAATCAAGTGAACACACACAGTTACATAAAACTACACACACCACCAGGTGGAACTATGCATTATTTATCTATTTTGGTATCAGTTTTCCCTCATCTTCAAGGGATCCACTTATTCTCCCATCAGTTAATTTTAGACATGTTCTGCTACCCCCTTAATCCCTGTGCCTTCTCTCATTCTGCTTTCCACCACTGCACCATGTCCACCTACTTGCTGACCACAAGTCAAACACCACAAAACACAGAGACAGGCAGAGACCCCACAAACTTCTGGGGTCCTTTACTGAAGAGGGTAAGAGGTAATTTCACTGTTTTACAGAGCCAACAGAACAGGGCCCCAGCAGCAGCTCCTTCTGCCTTTTTAATTCAAATAAAGAATAGTTAGTTGTGGCAATGTTCCCACAGCAATGGCTCTGCTCCAGTGCTGGCAATGCCAAGGCAGGAAAAATAAAGATGTGGCAGAATATGAGGATAAATGGAGGCTTTAATGTATATTAAAAAAAAGATAACTTATCCAGTCTGAAGCTTATTGGATTTGATTATGTAAATTCTCCCTGTGTTGCAATGTCAAAAATATTCACCCTGGGCTCTCTGGTGCCAAAGTATTCCCATGACAAGCTCTAAGTACTTTTCAACTGTCTTTCAGCTAGACATTTCCAATAATCTCTTTAGTAAAAATCAGTTCTGCTCAGCAAACTGTTCAGGACACTTCTAAAACTGGTAATAAACTCCCATCTGCTTCCCTCTTTCTGCATGTGACCCTGAGCACAGGTACAGTGTAGAGACCCAGCAATCAAGACAGTGGATGAAAAGTCAAGCAGCAAACCTACACAGGACTAAAGAGCTACTACTGACCATCAATCCTGGCTGCAATCCTGTTTGGGTACCAGCTACTGGTTTAGCAAAAATAATCTTTCCATATTTGAAATAAAATTAGGGCCAGGTTTTCTGTGCATTACAGAGTTTTAGTGGAAATAAAAAGCTTATGATCTGAATAACAATAAGGAAAAGAATTAGTTACTCTATTTCAGGGGAGGAAAAGTAAAACATCCAGCTTTGCCTTTGCTCTGTTGGGAACATGAAGAGCTAACATTGCACAAAAGCTGAGCAGTGGAACAAAGCAGTGTCTCTGTACCTTCCTGGCACTCTTCCACATGTGCTTCATGTATGCATAGGTGACCTGGGGATGCACTGTGGGCAGGGGGTGATCCAGCTGGCGAGAGGGATCCACTCCCAAGAGCAGCACAAGGGTCTTGTGGGCCAAAGCCTGGAGAAGTGGCAAAGACAAAAAACAGGTTAAAACATAATTGTTTATAGCTCATATTGCTTCAGAATTGTCCTACACTAAAAAAGTACATCTGACCCTCCAGGTACAAGAGACACAGCAGACTCCCTGGACTCATAGAATACCACATCATGAACCATATGTCTTCCTTTGGATCAGAGCATTAGATTCTCATTTCAGAAGCCAGCAGAAAGTGTAAAGTCTCTGTTTCAAGTATTTGGTGATAAATTTTGTGATGAATGTTAAAACAGGACTGTAATGTTCAACAATAACATCACATTCTAGATTTGACTCTCTGCTCTAGCAGAGACAGCTATTATTAATAATCTCCAGTAGTGCATAAAAAATTCCAGTTACAGCATGCAGTGAAAAACTGGCCCAGGGGCTCTCAGGTACAATATCAGTCCCACAAAAATAACCTTGGCTACAAGCATGAACTTTATTCTGGTTACAATTTCAGCATTTCAACAATTCCTGACTAGTTTCTTCCTCAGAGGAGAGCCCATCCCACCTGGGCAATGGAAGCATTTAGGAATGCTCAAGGCTGAAGCAGCACAGTAAAACCAACCATCCCATAACCTGCAGAAGAGGACAGAGCCTGACAATGCTCACCAGCCTCCCACTCTTGCCACACAAGCTGGCATACTTGAGCCAAGTTCTCATGTCCTCATGAGGGTTCACAACCAGAGATCGGACCATCAGGATCCTCTGCCAGTCCTCCACGATGCGCTGACAGCCCTGAGAGCAAAAAAGAGAATTTGTTAAAAAGAGAATTTGTTAGAGTTTGGTCTCCAGTGTTCTGCACAGACCCTTGATTCAGAATCTGAAGGGACTTCCATCAACACAGAGACTTCTATGTGTGCCCATAATTCACAGCAGACTGGCATTAGGAACTGTCTATTGTGCCATTCACATTCTCTGGAAAAATCCCTTCACCCAGGATTTTTTTCCTGGGAAGCTGAGAGGCCTCAGAGAAAAGGAAAATAATTCTTATCTCATTTGCTCCTCCTGTGTTGTGCTCATGTGGAATGTGTTTGGAGATTGTTTACCCACAGGTGATTGTTGCACTGCATTCTGCTGTGAGTTGTTTTCACTTTTTGGCCAATTGGGGCCAAGCTGTGTTGGGACTCTGGAAAGAGTCAGGAGTTTTCATTATTATCTTTTTAGCATTCAGTAAATATCCTTTCTGTATTCTTTAATATAATATAGTATAATAAAGTAAAAAATCAGCCTTCTGAGAACATGGAGTCAGATACAACATTCCTCCCTGCCACAGGGCTCACCATGAATTTACAATAATCCATTTCTTTAACACTGCAGTGTGTGAGGAAGGTTCAGCCCCTGACTCTCCCAGTCTGCAGGCAGCTCAGTGCTTGCAGTCTAATGATATCCTCTAATGCAAAGAGGAGTAAAGCTCCTAAACCTGAAACACATCCAAGAATCAGAAAAACTCTTCATACAATTCCAAAGTGCCTTCCAAAGTGCCTTCTCCACCTATTTTTGGTTTAAATCTCAACATGGAGATGGTAGAAAACCAAATAGTTGCAAAGATGTTTTTGTCATTGCCCTTTTTCTTTGCCTTGCATGCATTCCTTTTGGAGGCTGGCACCTCTAAACTGGTTTTCTGCCAGAAACTGCAGCTCCAACTGCTGTGCTGCTTGTGCAAGCATTGTCTGGTTCTTGTCTGTCTGATGGGAGAGGCACAACACTCAGAGCAGGGTGAGTCTGTATTTCAAACATTCAAGGATGCTACAGAGAAGTAGAATTGTGGAAGGGAAGTAACAACTAAATCCATGGTGCTTGATATAGTAGCCAAGAACAAGGTAACAGTTATGCTCCAAAGTTTCTATTCACCAGAAACTGCTTGATTTTGAGGTAAACAAAAGATTTTCCAATGACAGCAAGGACCTTAGCACCAAGGAAGTTATTCTTTCCCTTTTTCTTTTCTCCCAAATTGAGGACTGGGAAGTTAGGCAAAGCTTGTTCCCTAACACCCAAATAAACTCTTCCAATAGGCATTTAAAAACTCTTATAAAACACCTATAAAACATTCAAGAACTGTTTGTACTGCTTTCAGGACTATAAAAAGCTATATTCAGACATTACACTTCCTGCCACTTCAGTTTCTTTACCCCAGTGGAATGGCCCTGAGCTTTTCCAGACAGGAATGCAGATGGGAGACTAAAAGCTTTGCCACAGTTTCCCAAACAGCTAAAAAATACACAGCAGGCTTTTAAAAGGTGGCAGATCATAGCACTGCCAGTGAAGAACTCTGCACAGGGAGAAGTTCTTCCTTCAGGCAGCATTTCACCTTAGTAATGCCCTTTTTTCCTTTTACCCCCTTCTCTAGCAGGAATCACCCACCTCTATTTAAGCAGTATTCTTGGATGTACCACTGCATCTGAGGATATTCACTTTCACTGCAGGGATGCCTCTTGTAAGGAAATAGTGTAAAATATTTGTCTGATTTAAATTTACAGAGGTACTTTGGATTTCTGATGCTTAGAAAGGTACAAAGTTTTCTTTCAATACTGGAAAATAAACATTGCTAAAGGTCTCTTCTGAAAGGTCAAGATTAATCATAGCATCATTTAGGTTGGAAAAGACCTTTATGATAATCAAGTCCAACCATAAACCTAACACTGCCAATTCCACCACTAAGTAATGTCCCTAAATGTTACCAATCAGCTGGAAATGTTCTTGTAAGAGGTCCAGAAGGAACAGGACAATATTTTATTTTACAGGCATGTGAATTCTCTGAGCAGTTTTCCAACATTTGGAGAGAATTCACTTTTTAAAATCCAGCCAGCCAGGTAAAAAGTTCAAACTAGCTTGATCTAAACCAGTATTTCAGATATAATCCAATATTGAGATGAGCAGCCTTGGGGATGTTACTAGTGTCTCTCCTCTGTACACATCTGTCTCAAGGCTTAGTTCACCCTTTTAAAGTGTCCTATGAGCTGAGACCTCAGAAACATTAATTTGAGAAAATAAAAAAGCTGAAATGAAACCCCAGCAATGAGGAGAAGCACAAAGGAGATGGAGCACACAGCATGGATGGAGACATGCAAAGATTTGCTGAGGCACCACACTGCCTCAGAAGGAAGCTGCTCATGGCAGCCCATCAGCACCTCCATCCTGGGCCTTTCCAGGGATGTACCTGCAGCCTTTCCCACCAGATCTGGCGGATGATCTCACGGCGCTCTGGGACAAGTTTGTACTGGATCACCTCTTCCAGCTCTGACAGCATCTGGCAGGAGACCATGGCCTGAAGGAAAAGAATCACATTCCATCCCAATCACTACAGAACAAATCTGTAATTAAGGAGCAGTATTTTGGCATCAAAATCTTAAGCACATAGGCTGCCCAACAGATAAAGGACTGACTGCTATATGCTGGTACCTAGATGAGCTGCTGATTCAAACTCAAACTAAATGTCAATTCTTATTGACATTCCTAAGTGTCAATTCTTATTTCTTTTGATGGGGTGGACCTCACTTCACTCCCTTTTAGTTTGTCCCAAAGCTGCTCCTGCACAGTTGTATTTTTCATCTGACAAAAGCCATTTAGCTTGTGGGTCTACACAGGTCTTATGTTGGAGACAAGCACTACTCTGAAGTTTTATGTAACTTTTAGAGATAGTCTGAAGCAGCAATGAAGGAAGGGAATGAAGGCTGAGTCTTGTGTTTTGTTTGCTGAAATGGCTCCCAAGATGTTAAAGTCTCTTTTTTCCCAGCCCTGTGACTGAAGAAGAAGTCAAGATTCATTGGTTCTGCTTTTCAAGATTGTTTATTTTCTCTTATCCAATATATTCTTTCTCTGACCTGCTGAGATGTGTCCAGCAGGTCGGGTTGTGGCACAGTCCCTGCCCTTGGGGTGGTGTTGGTTTTTAATCCTAAGAACTACATGTACTTTATTTACAGTAATTTTCCAATATCTATCACCTATGTTAGACAGTCTGTCTCTACTCTAAACCAATCCAGAAGTGTCACCATCACAGCAGAAGATGAAGAAGATGGAGAAGAAGAAGGAGGAGAAGAAGAAAGAAGGAGGAGAAAAAAAAGAAAGAAGAAGAAGAAGGAAGAAGAAGAAAGAAGGAGAAGGAAGAAGGAGAAAGAGAAGAAGGAGAAGAAGAAGGAGAATAAAGAAGAAGAAGAAGAAGAAGAAGTCTTGAACCCCTGTTCTAAATCCCCAAAATTCTACTTTTTCACCTTGTGACAAATTAACCATCATTCTACTCAACCTCTTGTGTCTTGTACATTTCAAATAAAGTTAGGAATTGTTTCCATGGGCTAAAAATCAAAGGCACAGGTGTTTTTGACTCTGTGCCAAGGTCTCTGAGCCCCTTGCAGGGTTTCCAGTCCTCCAGGGCAGCCAGAGGAGTGTCCTGGGTTCTGACAGCTGCACTCACCCCATAGGCTCGACTGTAGCTCTCTCCTGCCATGGCAGTCAGCTCAGCATCCAGCAGGTCTCTGGCTTTGTCAATGCACTGAAATAAAAGAAGATATTGCTCAAAGGTAGTGTGCTTTATCTAGAGTCAATTGCTGAAGCTGCTGTTCAGCTGCTCCATCTCATGAACAAAGCTGGCATTGTTCTCACTTTGCTCTCTCTGGGAAAGGATCCTATAAATAGAAAGATTTGATAGGAAAGCAGTGGCCAGGGCATATATAAGGGAAATCAAGGGACCTTCATTCATCACCTGCACAGTTTGAAGTTTGTCTTCCTAGAAAATCAAAGTTTGCAGTATTTCTAATCCTCCTACGATTTTTGAAGAGATCATCATTAACTACATTTGTAGAGGAAAGGTTCACATTTTAGTGCAAAAGAGTTGGTTACAAAAAAGAGCCTAAAGAAATGTCTTTTGATACCACACAATGAAAGAAAATAGCTTTCAATGTTTTACATAACCCAACAGGATTTTATGAATTTTACAGGACAGCAAATTTCATTTCTCATCCTCAAACTAAGACAGGCTCCTCAAGCATGAAATAAATCCTGCTCTAGTTCTAGTCATTATATAATCTCTCACCTATAGCTTTTCCTGTTTAAAATGTTAAAGGTTAATCACAAACTTTACCTTTTTGAATGCCTGGTTAATTTTACTGTGCACATCATCCAAAAATCTATCTATGGGTTTTGACAGCACAGATTGAATTACTCCTTTATCTAAGCTGGCAAGCCAGCACAGAATTTTGAGAAATGGGACTTGAGCTTCCTTGGAAAGTAAACAACACGTTTCACATCTACAGAGTCACCCTGCAAATCTCCTCTGTGACAAACAAGCATTACAAATACAATAATTACAAATAAAAATATACAAGCTCTCTTTAATAAACTCATTCCTTGCCTTGGTACCTCAGTCTAAGATTCGAGATTTATCAGTGCTACCAGAAAAATTAAGATTATTGTACATTATATAAATGAGCACTTCACTGAAAAAGCTGTAAGAAACAGAAGTGCAGAAAAACCCAATAGGAATCTTACAGGTGTCTCAGGCATTCCTGGAAATTTACAATCAGTGCCTTGTAGAACAGAACCTCTGCTGAGATAATCCTTGTGTCTTGCCTGTCTAGAAAAGAGGCACAGAAGTAAAAGAAGCCAAAAAATGACAGAGGCATTCTAATGTTCTCCAGCACTGGACCACTACTATCTGTCAATACATTCTGGAAATATCTATCACCCAGGTCTAATATATCCATGAAAAAGCATTATTGGGTAATTCATAGCTTATAGCCAACTGCTCTACTACAGCTTGTTTTTCCATGAAACTCTGCAGCCTAGAACACCTTAAACCAAATTTTGGGATACCAATAAAGAGGATAATTACTTGCTGAGCCAGTGAGAAAAGGTCTTGATGCAGTGCCAGCACAGCCCTGTAGAAAGCACCATCATGGGTGTCCCTGGGGATCATGCAGGTGTATTCCTCCATGCTGTCCCACTGACCTGCAGAGACACAGACACCCTCAGCAACACAACAGCCTCCTCTGCACTGTGGGACAGAACAGAACTGTGAGATGATGCTTAGACATCCATGCCTAGGCCTGAGTGCTGTGTGGTACTTTTGCATTTAAGTCAGCTCTCCAACAGCTTGTCTTTGGTAGGGATATTGTTATATAGATAAACATAGCTACAGACAAGAAAAACAAAGGCTTTTTTCTTCTAGACAAATTGTTATCCTTGTGGAAAAGGTTCTTTCATTCTTTGTGATGAAACAATTCAAATTCTGACACATCCAGAACATTTGAATGAATGAATGCCCTGCAAAGCAAAAGATGAATTTTTCTCAGCAAAGCTGGCAGAGAGCAAGTGATCCATCAACTTCTCTAGAAAATATCTTGCTAACAACACAAATGGACATTGGGACCACTATAGATTTATTCACTTAAGATTGTCTATTCTGCAGACACAACCTTTAAATGTTCAGCAGATACTGTTCTTGTTCTAAATAAGAGTCTGCCACAAATATGAGAAAGTAATTTTATCTTATTTCCAGCCTGAGCTCTATTCAGTGTAAAGTCAACCAAAAGTGAGCATTTAAGCAACCACTCATCTGCTCAGACCACTCTGTTACTGGAGACCACAAGGGAGACCTGATGTAAATGCAAGTTTTCCAAAGGACTTCAATATGGAATGACACTTGTCACATTCACATTTTCTGAAAAATCCCTTAGTCCAGGATTTTTCTCCTGGGAAGCTGAGAAGCCTGAGAGGAAGGGAAAACAATAATGATCTCATTTGCTTCTCCTGTGCTGTGCTCACATGTGGAATGTGTTTGGAGATTGTTTCATTGGATTCTGCTGTGAATTGTTTTGACTCTTTGGCCAATTGGTGCCAAGCTGTGTTGGGACTCTGGAGAAAGAGTCACAAGTTTTTATTATTATCCTTTTAGCCTGCTGTAAGTATCCTTTCTGTATTCTTTAGTATAGTTTAGTTTAGCATTCTTTAATATAATATAGTATTATAAAATAATAAATTAGCCTTCTGAGAACATGGAGTCAGATTCATCATTCCTTCCAGCCACAAGGGTCCCCACAAATACAACAGACACTTCATTTCCCAATGTAAATAATGTGGTTACTTGATGTAGCTGTTTCCTGTATTCTGTAGGTCTGAAATAAATTAAAACTATCTGTGCTTGCACCCCATGGGCTGTTGCAGGCCAGCACAGGAGGATACATTACCTAAGCCCCAAGCAGCAGCAGCAGCCATCCTGGCCATCTTAGCCTGAGTCTCATCATTCACCTGGGTCCACTTTTCACAGCATTGCTGGTGGAGTTGCCCCCTGAGAAGAATCCACAATTTCTGATCAGCAAAAAGCCTCTTCCAAGAATTCTGCCTCATTAAACAACCACTTCCCACTGATAAGACAACAAGCAGCCCCACTGTTCTTTTTATACTGAGTGGAGAATAGGATTTGACTCCTCTGTCCAACTCAGTCTGATGACAAATATCCCATCAGCAGAAAATAATTTTAAGGTATACTAAGTTTTGAAAATACACATCCAAAGAGAAGTTTGCATTTGTTTCTCAATGACTATTAATGCCTACTTTAAAATTGGACTGATAATACCAGTTTATAAATACAGAAAAAAATTCTCAAGAAAATGAACAAACCACCACCAAAAAAGGATGCTTAAAATTTTTGCAAGTGTCAGTAGAAGAAACATAGATCTGGATAGCTTGGGCATGGCTCCTACTGGCAAACATTCTGAATTAACACATCAAGTCTGAAGACAAAGACTGAAGAATGAATGTTGCTGTAACCTCATAGGAAGACTTGTCATGGCAGGATCTCAGAGGGCATCTGAGTCTTTCATCTCCAGTGGAGAGGAAGCATCAGGATTTTTTATATTATTTCTTTCAAATCAACTGTGAATGCTGCACTAATAGAACCAATTACCCTGGGTGTTGCAGTTCCAGGATTTCTCAGGCTGGATACTCTGTAGCAGTGAAACAGCTGCCAACTGTGAGGGAGCACAACTTGCTTTCCCTGGTGTTATCCTCTCCCCTCCCAAAAAGGAAGATGAGTTAGTCAAACAGAACCAATGGGCTGCCACAGGCAAGACAGTAATTCTGACAGCTTAATGGCCCAGGAGGGGAAAAAACCCCAAAGCAAAAGTAAAGCCAAGCCAAACCTAGCAACAGCAGTAAATCAGAACCTCATAGATGCTGATAAACACTATGGGTCCTACAGGAATAACTGTATGAGGAGACAAATGGCTAAGAGTGTTTTGGGTGTACTTTAAAAATATCACAGCAGAGTACTGAAATGGTGATGCTGCACAATAATTCTAGATTATCTGCCTTATCCTGTGAAGCAGACTCCAGCAGCACAGTCAGTCAGGCTGAATGCTACTGAAGAGTAGCAGCAGCCAAACTATGGAATCCTCAGGCTCAGGATGACATCTCTGGAGTGAGCTGCAGGGCAGCAGACAGCACTCTGCAAAAGCTCTTCTGAATTGTAAAAACACCTGCACAGAGTTGGAGTCCAGTCCCACAAGAGAACTTGGAGACTCTGATTGCTCCCATCACTACAGACTACCAGTATATTCATATATTTAGCTCCAACAGAAGAAAATTGGCCTTTTGTTGTTCCATAGATCTGTTGCTGATACATGAATAAGTAAGAGGTTCAGAAAGGACATAAATACACATCCTGCAGGGGGGAAAAATTCTTCAAATCCCTGGTGAGAACAGCCCAGTTGTATAAAAGCTGACTGAGGAATGCCCAGTTAAGAGGACCTATATTCCCTGCTAGAAAAGCTACACCCTCTATGTCTCACCCTTGTTTAGATACAAGAAGAGCAGAAAAATGCTGCCAGAATTATGTTTCTCAAGCAGTTCTGTTTCTAGCAGTAAAATGACTTTAGTGAAGAGGAATCTCCTCACTGTGGTGCCATCCCCTGGGTTCATGTCAGGACCCATCAGGAGACAGCTTGTCACAGGCAAAGTTCAGCAGAGAGGCAGAACCTGGATGAACCCACACCTGCCCCTGGCTACAACTGCACGCCACAGTGAGCAGGGTGCCTTCTCCAATTATCTTCTTTTAATTAAATAGCCAGAAAAAACAGAAGCCCCCAGTTAAGCAGCAAGCTGTAAGTCACCAGCAGCTCACCCTGTCACAAACACTGACTGGAATCAGTTATGTGTGACAACAGACGTTTGACACAAAACTTGAAATACAAAATGTCCACAAAGGCAAGACTTAAGAAATGCTAGAAAGAAAAAGACTGGTAAGGAAAACCTCATCCTTCTACAAGGCATAGGTCTGACACTGAATAAACACAGAAATCTCTCATGTTTCAATCAGTTTAAAAAGAAGGGTCACAATGAGCTCCATTTATGATTCTTTCAGACAAGTTCTGCTCAGTTAATGTTACCTCTATCTACAGCATGCAGATTCCTCTATCTGCAATATGCAGTTTCCTCTATCTACAATATGTAGTTTCCTCTATCTACAATATCTTTCTCTGTTATAAATGGGGTTGACCTGATTATAAGATTGCAGATTCTCTTCCAGAGAGACCTTAACTCACCAGATGACCACTCCCAAAAGGCTTAGAGATGTCATTACTGATTCTGACTTCAATGAACAAGGAGAGATGCCACACAAATACTCCAAGTAAGTGGGAATAAATAGGAATTCAGGCAAAAAATTTGCACCTGGATGACAGCATCCAGAGAACACAAAGACACCATTTTCCTTGGTCCTCAGGCATTCCCCTCTTACCATTCACCAAGTGCTTCCAAGCACCGCATCCGTCCCAGCATCAGCTCAGGATCATCTTTGTTTGTGTCCATCTTCTTGTCATAGGCCACCAGAGCATCTTCCCATTCATGAAGCTTCTCATACCAGGTAGCTTGAATTTCCTAAAGGAAAGGGGGAAAAAAAAGTAAAAATAAACAGCAGGATTAATGTTGATCATTCTAGATTAACTACCACAGCTTCTCCTAGGAAATTCTGTGTCTGTGCTGGTCACTTCTCCTTTTTATCATTCTGAAAACCTCATGGACTTATGTGACACAGAGAAGAGCCTTGAGCTAGTGTAAAAACTGGAATCCTGGCACTGCTCCACCTGCCCAGAAATGAACTCAGGTTTACCAGAGGGATTAATCCAACATCACCCCCTTACTCAGTGCCACTGAAACACCAGATCAGCAGCTGGTGCTTTTCTTTTTGGAGAGGCAGAGTGAGTGGAACAGGAGAAAGGGTAAATCTCTAACATATTCCACTTCCCATTGTTGCACATACCTGCACTCAAACAAGAAAAACAGCCTTGTGTTCAGGAATGGAATGACCAACTGGAAAAAAAGGCCAAACTTTGCATCTGGCTACTGCTAGGCAATTAGTTAATACAGCAGGCATATTGGGGCCCAGTCACACCCTCCACAAGGGAAGGCAATGGTTTGTAGCAAAGCCATTAAAAGTTAGCCAAGCAGTGGCTAAACCCTTTTCTTCAGTCTTTCTTTCTAGATTTTGTTTCTCATTTTCAAGAAATAAAATGCCTTAATATATTTCCATGCTTTTCCCTGCCAGTGTTTTCCTGCTCAGTCGTTGGCAGCTCATTTCTTGACATAGGCTGCAGAGCAGATTGTTTCCCCAGACCTGTGGGCAGGGTCACTGTAAACCACAATTTGCATGCCAGGTCTTCCACTCAGCCCTTTAACTTCTCAGCTAAGTCATTTTTCAATTAAGTCCCTGAAAGTAGAGCTCACAGCTCCTCTTAATTTCTTTTCTTTTAATTTCAATTCTGGCAGGCTCTGTGCTTTGAACTACATTTACTGCTAGACTGTTGCTGCTGAAGAGTGAAGTCAGAATTAGGTAATGCAGAACTTTGCTCAATCCACCCAAGGAATTATAAGAAGCTGCAAAGATGTTTTGAAATCTGTCCTTCTCTCAGAAAGGTCAAAACCACACATAATCCTACACCAGAGGATTTCCACCATTTTGTGCTCATACCTGGTTCCCACTTTCTGGTGGATGCTACTTAGAGAGGCTGATCTACTGTGCTTCCTTTTCCTAATTATCCTAAAACACTGCAACAATTACCACTGCAAAATCAACTTTTTTTACCAGGAGAGCATAGTTGGTTTGGTCTTTGAACACAAATTAAATGACTCATAAAATGAGAAGAAATAATAAAAGGTGCATCATTCTGAGAAAGACACACAGCAAATCCAAAATGGGGTTATTTCATTTTGGTGAGGGACTGGTTAACTTGCTATTCTAAATAATACCTGTGAACACTTCTGAGAGAGACTAGAGGTTAACTCCCATTAAATCCTTATCTTGAGGGTGTTGATGCAGTTTCTCAAATCCTTTAAGCTTAGAACAAGAACTCACTCCCTCCCTTCCCAGCTTATCCTAAATAAAAGGACTTATGGTGTCAAGCTGCTGGTTGCTCACAGCTGCATTTAGTACCAACAGAAGCTGCAAAATTCTCCTCCAAATCAGCTTCTTGCAGCCCTCCCTGTACCCAGCATTTGCTGCAAAGTGTCCACTGAACACCCCTGTAAGCAGCCTCTCTTTAGAACAGAAAAGAACTAAAATAAAAAGACTAAAAAAAAATAAAGACTTAAAAAATAACCTAAAGAAAGGCCCTGTAAAGGCCTTTCTTTATGAACAATGAAATATTATAAGAAGGGAGAGAACCTTGATGTGATGGATGGAGCAAACACACTCCCACCCACCAAAAAACCAAGTCCAGACACCATAAAAACACAAGAGATGAAGAAGTGGATTATCCAGCAGGACTCACCAGCTCCCCAAAGTGCTTCATGGCATATTCCAGCACACCAGCAGCTGCCTCTGGCTGTTGGAGTTTATTGTTAATGCTGGAAAGAGAGGAAGAGAAAGATGATTTAACACAATTGGCATATTAGGGCTTGGTAGAAGCTTCTACTTGCTAACATCAAGGTCTATCATTTAGAATCACCAATGGAACACTCTTTTTGTTTAGACTTCCACACAAATTAAATGATTAAACTACCTAAGGCACACAATGACCATATATTTTCAAAACAATAGGTGCACACATTCTCTGCACATAGTCTGAAGACTTGTTACACAAAATAGAGATGGTATTTACATAATTATCAATTCTATGTAACAGCCTGCACAGAGGGAATAGTTGCCAATAATTTTAAAGGCATGATTTTTTAAACAGCTGTACTTCAGAGTTTTACAGTACTAACATTTTTCCTCCCTATTCTCTTAAACAGACTACTAACTCCTCCAAAAGTCAAAGCAGGGAATTTAATGATGCAGGAAACAGTCTATATCATTAAAATAGCTGACAAATGTCACCAGGAAATTACATAAAGTGTGCAACCCTAATTTCAGTTTCACATTTCATACAAAGCCTCTGCACTGGTACTTTTCTTTGGCTGCCAGAAACTGCTGCCATCCCAGCCAATCCTCAGTCTGTACCAGGGAAGCACTTGTGTTGCAAGGCCTGCTGAATTTTATGAAGCAAAGCAAATAGGTTACTCTTGAACTTGATTCTCTAGTTCATCATGTACAGCTATTCTCTGAAATCATTTCTATTTCACATTTATTTTCTTATTTGCTATCACAAATGGGGCACTCAGGGAGTAGCACTACTCCTAAACCCCAATTTAATGATGAAATTAACTTTTTATTAAGCTTTTGCTATTTTATAAAGCTTGTTTATGAACAGCCTCTGGTTCATTGCCTTCCTCTTTCCCTACTGACTCTGGAGAACCAGAAGTGAAAATTGTTCAAAGCAACATCACAACACCTGAGCACCTCCAACACATCCTACAGCCAATATTAACATCAGCTAATGTTTGGAATGGTGTGGGGGTAAAATGGTAAAATAGAAACTATGATATGTAAGATACTTCTTTAAAGAAAGGACTTGCAGTGAGGCAGCAGCCACAGGACACCTGAATCTTTCAGAGAAAGAGAATTTATTGCTCCATTATCAGGAGAAACAAACTTCTTTTTGCCTCACTCAGGCAGGATGACACCATCAGGATTCAGAGGAAGAAGCTGACACTGCCCAGACAGAATCCTGTGTTTGAATGGAATTTCTGCATCATGGATGAGGTGTATGAATATGCAACAGGCTGTTGTTGCTTTGAAGGGTTAATCCTCTGTTAACGTGAGTCCTTTTTGGGGCTTATTTTGCCCAGAAAGAGGTTACTGGACTGTCCCTATCTCTTTGTTTTTATTGTCTCATATTGTCCTAATCCAAATTGTCCAAATTATTATTACTCTAATTATATTATTATTTTTATAAACATTTTATTACTATCAAACTTTTAAAATTTTAAAAACAAGTGATTTTTCACAGCCTCTCCCTGTGATAAGCCTCCCCCAGCAGCTGCTTTTCCCTGTGCTCAGGACCATTTCTGTGAAAGCAGTAAATGTTGGGACTCCCCACTCCTGTGGCATTCACATTTTCTGGAAAAATTCCTTTCCCCAGGATTCTTCTCCTGGGAAGCTGAGAAGCCTCAGAGAAAAGGAAAACAATTCTTATCTCATTTGCTTCTCCTGTGTTGTGCTCATGTGGAATGTGTTTGGAGATTGTTTACCCACAGGTGATTGTTCCATTGCATTCTGCTGTGAGTTGTTTTCACTCTTTGGCCAATTGGGGCCAAGCTGTGTCAGGACTCTGGAGAGAGTCAGGAGTTTTCATTATTATCTTTTTAGCCTTCTGTAAGTATCCTTTCTGTATTCTTTAGTATAGTATAGTATTTTTTAATATAATATAGTATCATAACATAATAAATTAGCCTTCTGAGAACATGGAGTCAGATTCATCATTCCTCCCTTCACTGAGGCACCCCACAAACACAACACACTCCCAGCCTATTTTGTATACACACCATTTCAAAACACACTTTAAGAAAATAAAACATTCTGTACTTTCCTTCTCTTTCACCTTCCTTCCATGCAGGCACTGCTCCTGTCCCTGCAGACCTGAGCACTCTGTGCTCACACAGAATCTTCCTAAATATCAGAACACTCTTAAAAGCACCACAGAGCTGTTTTCTAGCCACCATGCTGGAGACTGAACAGAAACAAAAACACTGCAGAAAAGCATCCAGGCATTCAGAAAGGCCCTGAGGGCTCATATTCCAGCCAGGCAGAGTTGCCAGGGGTTTTCAGCCACAGTGCTGCTGCTGGAAATCAGGGCAGTTTACTGGATCAGAATCCAGGGGATGGAGTTCTCCTTCTATCTGGAAAAGGATAATTAGAAAATCTCTCTGGATTAAAGGAGAAGGTGGGAAAACATCTCTCAAGATAGGAGAGCCAATGCTGTTGGCTAAGCTGCTGGACAGTAACTTAAATATTTGTTTACTCACAGATGTCCTTGCAATTATTATTAGTTCAGAATAATATTAAGTTTAATATGAAAGGAAAAGTTCAGTTGTTCTCCATATCCACTGAGGGAAGAACATATCCATCAGTTCATTTCTGATAAAAAGCTAGAAAAAACTCCATCACCACTTTTATCACCACTTGATAAAAAGAAACTATGATATGTAAGATACTTCTTTAAAGGAAGGACTTGCAGTGAGGTAGCAGCCACAGGACACCTGAATCTTTCAGAGAAAGAGAATTTATTGCTCCCTTATCAGGAAAAAAATTCACTTCTGATAAAAAGCCAGAAAAAACTCCATCACCATCACCACCTGAAGGCTTGGCAGGAGGGTGTAAAAGAACATTTTTAGGGCATTTTAGAAGTTTTTAGGTATAGGTTTGGTAGGTCAATGGTAATATCTCTCAGGAAACACCCAAGTATTCAGCTCTACTGCCTGCTACGGGCCAGCAGAGCCTTCTAGTACTAATGCTCAAGGAAAAGATTTAAAAATGATGTGTTTTCAATGCTAACATACTTATTAAAATATACTGAAGCTATTTCAAGACAGAGCTGTCCCATGCTTGCAAGTGGGAGACCACAGAAATAACAAGACTTCCTAAGCCATACCAATTAGACTTTTATATACTTTGAACTAATGCACTAATTTCAGTGCTTAATGCCCATTCCATTTCACATTTTATTCAATAAACAAAGTGATTAACAAAACCAACAAAACAACAGAAGACCCTTATACTTTCCCTCTAAATGAGCATAAATCAGTTGCAAAACTGATTTTTATCACTGAAGTTTGGTATGAGTTCAGCTCAGGTGGGCTCACTGCACAATTTGATTATGCAGAACAATATAATTTAAATTTCCCCCTTTTATTAAACAGTATCTGTACTGCAGTCAGAATCAGGTCCAACCCTGACCTATTTGGAGCATTTGATCATGATGAGTGGGATATTAAAATGCAAACAAGCCTTCTGATGAAAAATATTTTCCAATTGCTATGTCAGTCTATCCCTGTAAAAAGTGACTGCCCTTGACAAACTTCCTAATATATAAAAATCTTGGTCAAAAATTTTAAATCTTCAAATTTTCTTAGTAGTGAAAAGCTACATAAACCTATTGCTTGATTATTAAGATATCAAAACTGTAGGAGTTACATGTACACTGAGCCAGAATCACAAAAAAGAGCAATACTTAAGAGAAATATACTCCTATTGCTTGGATATTTTAAAGGTTATTTAAACAGAAAGCACTAATGCACTAATTTCAGTGCTTAATGCCCATTCCATTTCACATTTTATTCAATAAACAAAGTGATTAGCAAAACCAACAAAACAGCAGAAGACCCTTATACTTTCCCTCTAAATGAGCATAAATCAGTTGCAAAACTGATTTTTATCACTGAAGTTTGGTATGAGTTCAGCTCAGGTGGGCTCACTGCACAATTTGATTATGCAGAACAATATAATTTAAATTTCCTCCCTTTTATTAAACAGTATCTGTATTGCAGTCAGAATCAGGTCCAACCCTGACCTATTTGGAGCACTTGATCATGATGAGTGGGATATTAAAATGTGAACAAGCCCTCTGATAAAAAACATTTTCCAGTTTCTATGTCAGTCTAACCCTGTAAAAAGTCACTACCCTTGACAAACGTCCTAATATATAAAAATCTTGGTCAAAAATTTTAAATCTTCAAATTTTCTTAGTAGTGAAAAGCTACATAAACCTATTGCTTGATTATTAAGATATCAAAACTGTAGGAGTTACATGTACACTGAGCCAGAATCAAAAAAAAGAGCAATACTTACAGAAATATACTCCTATTGCTTGGATATTTTAAAGGTTATTTAAACAGAAAGCAGAGATGAAGTGGGAATCAAAATCCATCCTCACAGCAATGATTAACCTGCACTGGTGATTAACCAGCACCAAACCTGCCACACTCATCAGCATTGGTTGGGAAATCTAAAAATTGGAGAAAAACTGGCAAACCAAAACCACAACACCAACTTTACTGAGTTCAGTGGGAAGAGAATGCAATTAATGAGCTTTTCTCCCCTACAAACCCAAGGCATAAATGTGTAATATTTACTAGAAATGTTCTCTTTTATACAGTCCTGGGAGATTTCCAGTCTTCCATTCTCTTTGATATTGACAAAATTCTCTGTCACTCAAAATATATTAAATTTTCAAGAACTCAGAAGTAACCAGACTTTCCTCATCTTCTCATAAAAATTAGAAGAAAAAACTCTTTATTTTAATAGAGCCTTTTCAAGCAGTCCAAAAGTTATCCATGAGGGAGCACACACATTTCCTATTGCCAGAATGCATCCCAAACATAATAAAGAAACTTTATTTTTGCAATAAAGCAGCTTGTATGCAGAATCTAGACAAGCAGATAACATCTTATTTTCATCAGTCTCCTCAGGTTTGCTTAGGAAGACTCTCTAATATGGCAGATTTTACCAGATTCAGCCAAGCTTGTTTTTCCTGCTGAAGAATTGCTGAGAGCTGCTTCTAGGATTGGAGGGCACTGCTGGGGGAACAGAAAATCCTCTGGCAAAAGGAATTGGCTTTGATGGCCATTTTCCCCAGTTTTGTGATTTATTTATTTATTTGTCTTGAGGTATCCCCCAGCCCTTGACTCAAGAAATCTCAGAAAACCAATGCATGTCCATCATGGCACTAAAAAATATTACAGTTCTGGGAACAAATATGTTTGAGAAATTGACAGCAGGAAAGAAATGTTTTCAATAAAGAGTTGTGGTGATTGAGTCCATCATGGCACTAAAAAATATTACAATTCTGGGAACAAATATGTTTGAGAAATTGATAGCAGGAAAGAAATGTTTTCAATAAAGAGTTGTGGTGGTTGAGTGCTTCCAGGCCAGAGCAGCCCCTTTGGCTTCCAGCAAGGAGACAGCACATTGCTCCTCACAGGCATCCAAATTCCCAATCTTCATATAAATGCTTGCAAATCAAATAAAAACATTCATCAGTTTTGAAAGAAAAAAAATCAATGAAAAATGTTACAATAAATTTCTTAGCTAACCCTGCTGCTCAGGCTGCAAAAGGAATCACCTATTGTATCACCTATTTTTTATTAGCCAGAAAGCTGAGAAGAAAATATTGCTAAGTAGGATATTTAGCAAAAAAAGGTGAAACACAGAGCCAGTCTTTGTGTATTGGTTATGCAGAGAGGGAATGCCTTAAATAAAAAAGAAATCACAAATCCCAAAAGAAAGCAGGAGTAGCAATGTTTTGTTTCTTATCAAGCCTTCTCTCCTGTTCCACCTGTCCTGTATAATTTCAGAGATTTACAACACAATCTTGGTTTAAATTAAAACCACAAATGGTTTTATTTGACCATAAAGCTATAGCAGAGTAAATATTGGAGCATTTATGAGCATCTCCAAAGCCAAAGGTGAACAGTTTCACACTTCCTGGGAGGGAAAAGCAGAACAGAACAGTGTGGACTCCATAATGGGCCAGCTGAGAGCTGATGAGAGCCTTTGCCACCTCAGCAAGCACCAGGAATTCCAGATTTAGGCATTTGCCAGATGCATATTAAAGGTTTGCAAGGAATGGCTACCAAATAAATAGCCACAGGGCACTGAGCTTTTCTTCTTGTCTCAGCTTTGCATGCACCTGCCAGAACAGCTTCCCAGAGAAGGCAAGCATTTAAACTCACCTCTAATTTAATCTGGCCCTCCAGGGACAGGAGAAAACTGGTTCTAATCAAGTAATAATGATATATTTGAATTTAGTAACATCAATCAACACTATAAACACATGGCACATACAAATTGAAACCATGATCAGCCTCAGTTCTCTCACCACTTCAGAACTACATCATGAATAAAGTCAAAAGGGATTTATCTCATGTTCTTGACTTCATGATCTTGTGTTTTTAGCTATCAGGTACCACAGTATTTCCACATACAAAACAGAATGGAGGAAAAGTAGAGGGATGGATTTCAGGCCAAATGATGCCCAATTTCTCCATCACTACTGGGGAAAGGAAAGAACAGGACCCACTCAGTAATCATGGAACTAATTTCTCCCCAGCTGTGTCCCAAACTTCACCTCTTTACAAAATGTGCCAGGATCCTGAATTCAAATCAAAAGTAGAAGAGTACAGAACTAAAAAACAGCTTTTGTCAGCTCCAACTACTGACCTAACCTGAAAATTTACATCCATCTGTAGCTATTGCTACCTCAGTGACCATATTCAGCTCTCCATGAAACTGGGAAAGACCCATCTTTCAAATATTCATAAAGAAACCAAATTCCACTAAGGCTGATATCTCTGCCAAGGGATGTCTCTGCCCAAATCTCTGAATGTTTTCTCTAAAATAATGACAGATGGGAAGATTTGTGCTTTTCCATTCCTGCACAATAGGTCTGTTGTGACCCTCTTACACAGAACAAAGAGTTCTCTTTTAAAACAGGTAAATCAAAGCACCTGGAAGAAAGATGGTTTGCATTTGGAAATACAAATTGCAAGTTGAATCCAAAATAAAACCCTGGCTGTCTTATTTTCAATTAAATATTCCAGTTTAGAGAAGGGATTTGGAGGCCTTTTTGTGGTGTTTTGTAACATGTGTGTTCAATTGAATCTTGGATCCTTTCAAAATTTGTACAAAGAGGGAATGCATGGACCTACAAGTGGCTCCCCTCTTCCACATCTGTCCAAGACAGGGGAGTTATGGTCAGTGAGAGCAGCAGCAGAATGAAGTCCTGTGAAATACAATGGGGGTGTTAGCAGGGTGGCCTTTTGGGGCACAGAAGCTGAGTCTGGCCTGTCCTATTTTCTGTTCCAACTTTGACAAAAACATGTTTCTCATCTCAGGAAGCCAGTGAAGAATTTGCCTCTGGGAATCACAGAAGCTCCAGCTGGAAGAGGGCTCAGACAGGATTAGAGGCAGAACAAAAAGGTCAGGCTTTCATCTGTGTGCAGTGGCACTTTCTGGTCTGAAGTATAAAAAGCAATTTTGCTATGGAAGGTTTCTGGAATGTCCACGACAAAAATTGATTGAAGCCTATGGTCTGCTCTGGAGGTGCCCTCTGTGCTTTAAACAAATTGTACTTGCATATCTCTGGCAATATCTCAGCTCACAGTGGCCTCATAGCTGACACAACAGACTCAGTTGTTTTCCCTTGGGCACAGCACACAGGCAGTCAGACACCCACAGGACAACTGCTTGTTTGGAGAGCTCCAATTCTGACCTCCTCATTAAGATCCCCTCTTCCTTCTCCATGAACACTCAGGTTTACAGGACACCTGGATTCATATTCCACTCCTGCAGTGCTCTGATCTCCCAACATCTTCACACTCTTGTGGGTTTGTTTGGGACAAAAACAATCAGCCAGCCCCAGTGAACATCAGAGGCAAGAACAAAGCATCAAGCAACAAGTGTATCAGAGCTGAGGAGGGAGAGAAACTGCAGCAACAAGCAATTGTGCTTTCTATTTCTTTAAAAGCAAATGTCAGGCCAGCAAGGCTTTTCTAATGGTTCCTAATCAAGCAGAAATCCTGCAGCCACTTTGGATCAGCAAAAGAAGCCAAGATGGGATAGTTTGTGTCAGTTGGCTTTGTGCTAATGTCCTTTGTAAGAAGTGCAAGATTTCTTTTGTTTCCTTGGACATCAAGAAAGCATTCACAGTGTTTATGCAAGCAGCAGATACATGAGGCATTTAATCCTTTATTTCATCTTATTTCTGCCCATTATCATAATCAGAAATTTTACAAGAAGATGCAAGAACCCACATTAGGCAATTACAGAGCAGCTGGCCTGAGGAGCAAAAACTGATCCAGAAGGATCCAGAAATAAGCCTGCAGACCTTCTGGAAAAGGCTGCACCTTTGCTGAAATGGTTTTATTTGGACATCAAGCTGCTATACTAAAATTCTGAACTGTTAAAAGATATTAAAGAGGAGGGGACATTGCCATCTCAGCCAGCTGAGACTGGACTAATACTCTGAACGTCTAAAAATGTAGGATTTACTCTAAAATCTACTGTTTATGTAACTATGGATATTTTAATTAACCAGAGATTTTCCTCTCAAAATCCTATTAATAAACTGGCCTCCCTAACACTGGAGTTGGATCACATTGCCTGTAAAAACAACCACCCTGTGTTGTTTACACAACTCTCACCATTACCTAATGTTCTTTCTCTTGCCCACTATGAATAAACAGGAGTGAGTTTTCACTTACATATTCTGGAGATTTCATTTCATCCCACCCTGAGATATCTTATTTCTAAAAGAACAGCAGTGGATTTTACAACATTAATAGTGCAGAGAACCCAGTATCCAGAGAAAGAGGATTAGATGCTTAACTAATTAATTTGCTAAAATACTGCCTAAATTAAGAAATGCAATGATAGAGTTACCCCCTACAACTTCTGGGGTTGTAGGAGGACTTGTAGCAGCCAGGACTACCTTGTAGGGAGTTACCTTCCTTCAGCTTCTATAAACTCACCCATTTTGAACAGCCCTTTCACATTCTGGATCTCTAATGCTCTCATGTTATTTAAATGCCAGAACTAGTCACCAAGAGGGCTCCAATCCAACAGGCAATAATTGCTGGAAATTCTTCCCATTTCCTAGCCCTCTCCTACACCCCTTCAAGACAGAACTGAGGGAAGTCTCTCCTGCTCTCCCCAACCTTTCCTGGCTGAAACCTGTTCCAATTTCACCCTGTAAATACCTGATATGAACAGATGAACTGGGAGGGGCCAGCAAGCTCTTCATAGTTTCAGAGGGGTGGAGGTAAACAGAAAAATAGTATATAAGATGCTTAGAGACAGACTTGCAAAGTGCACAGACTCTGACAGGAGGTGTCTGACAAAAAATAAAAGCAACTTCCTCAGGCTCCACCTTCAGAGCCTCACTTCATTGGAAGCAAGGAAGGTACCAGGCTGCTGCAGGAAATTTTACACCTACCCCAGCTGCATTCAGCCTCCTGCAGTCAGCTGGAAGGTTTCTGTTGCTGTAAGCAAAAATGCCAGCAAGACCCAGGGTTCAGCTGGCGTGGCTCTGCATTGTCACTGTGTCTGTGGTGATTTACCCAGCTCTGCTGCACAAACCTCCCAAGAGGAGAATGAGCAATGGCAACGCACAGCTGAAGATGCCAGGCTGCTGTGAGGAGATCAAGGAGCTCAAGCTGCAGGTGGCCAACCTGAGCAGGATGCTGCAGGAGCTGAGCAAGAAGCAGGAAGGGGACTGGGTGAACGTGGTGATGCAGGTGATGGAGCTGGAGGGGAGCACCAAGCTGATGGAGTCGCGCCTCATCGACGCCGAGAGCAAATACTCCCAAATGAACAACCAGATTGACATCATGCAGCTGCAGGCAGCTCAGATGGTCACACAAACATCAGCTGGTAAGGAGGGAGTCACCAAGCTCCCAGCTGCACCTCTCACTGCACAGTTAATGGCTGGTTCCCAGGGCTAGCATGTCCTGCTAAGGTAGCGAGCATGCATGCTGAAAAATGCTGCTCAGGCAGTGACCCTGAGGAAACTGGCTTGAATTTCTTCATCTGTATTTTTATACCTATGTCTGTTTTTAAGCTGTGCAGAAAATGAACAGGTATTGCATTTCCACACTCTAATATTTCAGTTTCTGAGCACTGCACTAGCAATCCTAAAAGAAAGGGAGCTGGCTTGGTAAGGGAATGGCTCTAATGGCTCTTGGTAGGGAATGGCTCTGGAAATTCAAAGTAGCTTGAAAGTCTTCATCTGTATTTTATACCTATGTCTGTTTTCAAGGAGTGCAGAAAATGAACATTTCTACACTCTAATATTTCATTTTCTGAGCACTACATTAGCAATCCTAAAAGAAAGGAGCTGGCTTGGTAAGGGAATGGCTCTAATGGCTCTTGGTAGGGAATGGCTCTGGAAATTCAAAGTAGCTTGAATTTCTTCATCTGTATTTTTACACCTATGTCTGTTTTTAAGGAGTGTAGAAAATGAACAGGTATTGCATTTCCACACTCTAATATTTCATTTTCTGAGCACTACATTAGCAATCCTAAAAGAAGGGGAGCTGGCTTGGTAGGGAATGGCTCTTGGTAGGAAATGGCTCTGGAAATTCAAACTAGCTTGAATTTCTTCATCTGTATTTTTATATCTATGCCTGTTTTTAAGGAGTGTAGAAAATGAACAAGTATTGCATTTCTACACTCTAATATTTCATTTTCTGAGCACTGCACTAGCAATCCTAAAAGAAAGGAGCTGGCTTGGTAGGGAATGGCTCTGGAAATTCAAACTAGCTTGAAAGTCTTCATCTGTATTTTTATACCTATGTCTGTTTTTAAGGAGTGTAGAAAATGAACAGGTATTGCATTTCTGCACTCTAATATTTCATTTTCTGAGCACTGCACTAGCAATCCTAAAAGAAAGGGAGCTGGCTTGGTAGGGAATGGCTCTGGCAGTAATAACCTCTGAGCTCACAGTGCTGACAGGAGACTAGAAATTGTTAAAACAATTAGAAATGCTCTCCAGGAATTACTAAAGATCTGTAATTGTATCATTATGACTATCTCTGAAACAGAGTAAAAAAAGAGTGATCCATTATTTTTGAATCATAATTCTTAAAAATTCAAGGCTGTAGATTGAATACAAACTGTGATATAGAATGCAAACTATATAAGATTTCTACCTAGCCAGATCACAGTTAAATTCTTCAAAATTCTCTTCCCTGAGGGAAAATGTCACTGCACACAGTGATTGCACAGGCCTGTACTCAATGTGGAATGCAGGAGCATTTTTAGGTCAGCTACCTGTAAAGGAACTCCCAGGAAAAAGCATCCTCTTTGCTGACTTTTCTCTTCAAATGAAATTCACTGCAAAGAGCTTAAATTGTCTCAGTCTCAACTGGGTTTGCCAACAGACTTCAGACTTTTTTTAACATTAAGGAAGAACTTCTAAATCTATTTGCTTAATTCTTCCTCTAAAATAGTTACATCTGCTTAGTTTTGACACATCACTATTAACAGTAGGCCTTAAAAAAAGTTACACCACAAAAAGCCTCTTTAAAGATGAAGAAAAAACAGTTCCATGCAGTAGAAACTGGCCCAGAAGGAATTTAAGACAGATGTTTCTCACCTCACCAGGTAAGAGACATTTTTGAAAACATCCTCTTTGCTGACTTTTCTCTTCAAATGAAATTCACTGCAAAGAGCTTAAATTGTCTCAGTCTCAACTGGGTTTGCCAAAAGACTTTAGACTTTTTTTAACATTAAGGAAGAGCTTCTCAATCTATTTGCTTAATTCTTCCTCTAAAATAGTTACATCTGGTTAGTTTTGACACATCACTATTAACAGTAGGCCTTTAAAAAAAGTTACACCATAACAAGCCTCTTTTAAAGATGAAGAAAAAACAGTTTTACACAGCAGAAACTGGCCCAGAAGGAATTTAAGACAGATGTTTCTCACCTCACCAGGTAAGAGACATTTTTGAAACCTGTCAGACATTATAAAGCCTTGCTTCAGCTCATTTCTCCTCCTCAGAAGAGCCATGCATTTTACCATCTTCAAGCCAGCTCCTGCACCAGGAGGAGAAGAGGCTTTCAGAGATGAGTGAGTGCAGTTAAAAAGCATTTTCTCTGTCACAGATGCCAGTGCAGAAAGGGCTGAACAAATCTCCCTCACCCAAACCTGGCCAGTCTGCTCACAGCTCAGCACAGGCACCTCACAGCAGCCTTGGCATTTCATTGATCACTCTTTATTATTTACTAGAGGGTCAGCAAATATATTTTCCAGCACAGACACAAAGTGGCAATGTGATGTGACAGCAGAGATGTCTTTTTGCATAGCAAAGGTTAAAAAAATTAAAATAAATCAATTAATAAAAATCACAAAATCCCAGTGTTACAATACCTTTTGCCAATGCATACACTCCTCATAACAAAGCCATTTCAGGAAAATATTAAATTTGTGGAAAGCCTTCTTCATTACTCCTTGCACTATAAACTAAACTTTGCAGAAAGCACCTTCACAGAACAGGAGTTCTTGCTGCTCAGGTTCTCACTTTCTGGTTCTGATTCAAGTAGATGCTGTTTATGACTGCTCATCACTTTACCAGAGGAACTACAGAATTTCTGGTGTTTACAAGTTACCTCCTGATGAATTTTTGGGAATTCCAGATCTGGAGGTAAGGCTATTCAGTACTCAGTGTATATTACATGTATTTTAAAATATAATCAAGAAATTATTGATTTCAATAATTTCATTTCAGAGATGAAAAAAGCACACTCTAAGTTTTGGTACCCTGCACTTGCCATCAGCATCTTTATATAAGCAAACTTAAAAGGATGGAAAGAGTGTATGTACATTTAAGGGAGAAAATACAAAAAGGGTTTATCCAATAATTTTTTTGCCATAGAAGTTTCTTCAGGTTGTGAAATCTGGAACAATGTCTTGTGTTAAGAGAACTGAACCTTGCTAAGGCTCCTGACAAGTAACCACTGCCTTTTTTGCCTATTCCAGGTGTTCTGTGACATGGAGACAGATGGGGGTGGCTGGACTGTCATCCAAAGACGGAAAGTTGGTCTGACATCGTTCAATAGGGACTGGAAACAATACAAGGAGGGATTTGGCAATATTAAGGGAGATTTTTGGCTGGGAAATGAAAATATCTACAGACTTTCAAGACGCCCCACTGTTCTGCGAGTAGAGTTGGAGGTAATTAATAAACTCTTAATTTCAGCAGCAAAAGACTTTTTTATTTCCCAGTACCAGATATCATCTCCTGTCTTTTTAGGAGGCCCAAAGAATTTGCATGCTTTAATTACAGGCAAGAGTTTGCATTGTGTTACCCTCAATTTCTTCAGGCTGTTCAAGGCTTGGATTTGACTTAGACTAGTTTATAGTTGGTACAACAGCCTTGAGGGATGGGATGTGTATAAACTGAAAAGCTTAATTGTTGAGTTTGTGAGGACAAGGTGAGAGATCAGGAATCTGACTCAATGTTCTCAGAAGGCTGATTATTATATTATATTAATTATATTATATTATATATTATATTAATTATATATTGTATTATATTATATACTAAAACTATACTAAAAAATAGAGAAAGATACAGACAGAAGGCTTAAGAATGAACAAGAAAAACTCATGACTGACTCCTCAGAGTTCAACACAGCTGATGGTGATTGGTCATTAAGTAAGAGCAATTCAGAGGAAAACAATCAAACATGCACCTGTTGGTAAACGATCTCCAGCCATATTCCAAAGCAGCAAAACAGGGAGAAGCAAATGAGATAATATTGTTTTTTCTCTGAGGCTTCTCATTCTCCCAGGAGAAGAAATCCTGGTGAAGGGATTTTTCAGAAAATATGACAGTGACAATATCTAAAAGTCACTGTATCAGAGAGGAAAATAATTACTTGAGGCAGCATGCTGACACAAGATATTGAATGCAAGAGCTGCACATCAGGTTTCCTATACATTGTACAATACCAGTGCAAATAAAACTTGGAAGTTTTATCTTGTTTTCAAGTTTTATCAAGTGTTTCATGCCTTGCTCTGGAAAGTTCCTTTGCCTTAACAGAGTAGTTTCTGCAGTCTGAGACAGTAAAAATACATGTACATAATCATGGGTGCTGGAATCCTTTCTGTAACTGCTCTAACAGCACTGATTTCTTCTCCCCTGTTGTGTGCAGGACTGGGAAGGTAACACACACTACAATACCAGCAGTTCACCCTGAGCAATGAATGAAACAGCTACAGGCTGTTTGTGGGCAACTACACAATCTGTTTCCTAGAGATTGTACAGTACCAGTGCAGATAAAACTTGGAAGTTTCATGCCTCTGGAAAGTTCCTTTTCCTTAACAGAGCCATTTCTGCAGTCTGAGACACATATAATCACAGATATTGGAATCTTTTTCATAGCTGCTTTAACAGCACTGATTTCTTCTCCCCTGCTGTGTGCAGGACTGGGAAGGTAACACACACTACAATACCAGCAGTTCACCCTGAGCAATGAATGAAACAGCTACAGGCTGTTTGTGGGGAACTACACAATCTGTTTCCTACAGATTGTACAGTACCAGGCAAATAAAACTTTTATGCTTTGTTCTGGAAACTTCCTTTGCCTTAACAGAGCGGTTTCTGCAGTCTGAGACAGTAAAAATACATGTATATAATCACAGATATTGGAATCTTTTTCATAACTGCTTTAACAGCACTGATTTCTTCTCCTCTGCTGTGGGCAGGACTGGGAAGGTAACACCTGCTATGCCCAGTATGGGCAGTTCACCCTGAGCAGTGAAATCAACAGCTACAGGCTCTTTGTGGGCAACTACACAATTTGTTTCCTACAGATTGTACAGAATCAGGAAGATAAAACTTTTATGCTTTGCTCTGGAAACTTCCTTTGCCTTAACAGAGCAGTTTCTGCAGTCTGAGACGTGTATATAATCATGGATGTTGGAGTCTTTTTCATAACTGCTTTAACAGCACTGATTTCTTCTCCCCTGTTGTGCGCAGGACTGGGAAGGTAACACACACTACAATACCAGCAGTTCACCCTGAGCAATGAATGAAACAGCTACAGGCTGTTTGTGGGCAACTACAGAATCTGCTTCCTACAGATTGTACAGTACCAGGCAGATAAAACTTTTATGCTTTGCTCTGGAAACTTCCTTTGCCTTAACAGAGCGGTTTCTGCAGTCTGAGACGTGTATATAATCACAGATATTGGAGTCTTTTTCATAACTGCTCTAACAGCACTGATTTCTTCTCCCCTGGTGTGTGCAGGACTGGGAAGGTAACACCCGCTATGCCCAGTATGGGCAGTTCACCCTGGGCAATGAAATCAACAGCTACAGGCTCTTTGTGGGCAACTACAGCGGCAACACCGGGCGGGACTCCCTGCGCTACCACAACAACACGGCCTTCAGCACAAAGGACAAGGACAATGACAAGTGTGTGGATGACTGTGCCCAGTTCCGGAAAGGTAAAGCACACAAAATGTCACTGGGAGGTTGGATGTGACACACACACAAGATCAGGTGCTGCTCTGGATCCAAAACCTCCATCAGAACCCACTCCTGTCCTTCACCATCGCCTTAAATGGAAACCTGAGGAGCAGCCCCTGTTATGGGGGGAAGCTCCATCCCACAGCCACCAGAGCTCCTGCAGGCCTGGACTTGTCTCCACATGCCCAGCTGCAGCACCCAGCCAGGCCAAAGTGTCTGTGGGGTGAAACACCACACACCCAGCCAGCCCAAAGTGTCTGTGGGGTGAAACACCACACACCCAGCCAGCCCAAAGTGTCTGTGGGGTGAAACACCACACACCCAGCCAGCCCAAAGTGTCTGTGGGGTGAAACACCACACACCCAGCCAGCCCAAAGTGTCTCTGGGGTGAAACACCACACACCCAGCCAGCCCAAAGTGTCTGTGGGTGAAACACCACACACCAGCCAGCCCAAAGTGTCTGTGGGGTGAAACACCACACATCCACCAGCCAAAGGTGTCTGTGGGGTGAAACACCACACATCCAACCAGCCAAAGGTGTCCGTGGGGTGAAACACCACACATCCAACCCTATTACAAGTCTCTAATTTCAGAGTTATTCTGTTAATTTAATTCAGTATCTTCGAGTTCTGTCAAAGATAATGATCTTCATTACATCTTGCTCTTTAATTTCCCCATTGTGTCCCACACAAGATGCAAATAAAACTGTTGATCTCAGTCTCAGTAAATACTCAGAGAGTTCAGGAACTTTTTAAACACCTTAAGTGAATTACCTAGATTTCATTTCCTATGCTAATTCACTGAGTCAGAAACACATCAAGGAAATATTCTAAGAGGAATGAGCAAATAAATTAAAAGCTACTGGACTAATTTGACTATAGAGTTGTAATGCCTTTAAGTTCCTAAATATCCACGTTAAGTTTTAATTTTACCTGCAACCTCAACTATCAGAGCCCTCTGCTCACTGTCCTCCGGAACAAGTAGTAATCGTTAATACAAATTAATAATATAAATATAATTAATATAAATTAATGTCAGGAATCTGTTATGTTTCCTGACAAGGTGGATATTGGTACAACTGCTGCACAGATTCCAACCTGAATGGGGTGTACTACCGCAGAGGAGAGCACACCAAGAACACGGATGGCATCACCTGGTACGGATGGCACGGCTCCACCTACTCCCTCAAGAGAGTGGAGATGAAGATCAGGCCAGAGGATTTCAAACCATAGAAGAAATCAATGTTTGATTGTACAGCTCCATGACTTCACCACGCCAAAGGTGGGCAATAAACAGCCAAATAATGTTTAACTTCATCCAACACGTGCAACAGCTATGTACTGGTGATGTACACAAACACTGTGACAGCAGTCACAGCCACCAGGATTATCAGGACTCAGGCTTGTCTCCTCCTCTTCAGGCTCTTTCCAAAGGGAAAAATATTGTGTTAGAGTAGCTTAGAACTGAATGCACTTATAGCACCTTCAGAAAACCTATGGGTGTGTTTTCACTAGCAGTGTGATTGCTGGGCTGCCTTAGTACTATTAACCACATAGGCAGGGACTGAAAAGCAAAAACCTCTTGGCCTCCTTTCCTTCAGTGTCTGGAGCAAGCACTGCTAAGCAACTTCTTTCAAGAAGTACTCAAACCACAAAAGTTATACACTCATTTCAAGCCAGAGGAAGCAATCAAAAGTGCCCCTGATGCACTTTTCTTTAGTGTATACTAAGTGGCTTACTTTCCTACAGAAGAAAGAACAAAGCTCAAAAATGTTGAGTTAATTTGCATTGTCCAGATTCTCCCCTGACCTTTTACTGCCACCTCCTGCTGCTGCCTCAAATGATCCCCACTGAAGGCTGCCCTAACAAACAGTAACACTGGAGGAGGATTTGTCCCATGGGCCCTCCAATGTTTATTTCTATCCACACAGATCTCCTAAATGCTGATAAACTAGAAAAAACAACTTTCTGGGCTCTTCCCAACCTGTGTTCAGGTTAGAATACCAACATGTCAGTAAGGCTGAGAGTGAGCAGCAGCTTAGCAAGCCAAAAAACTCAACTCCAACACCTAAAACCACTGTATTCATGAGCAGAACACCAGTACACACCAGAGAATCCCTAAGTGCCAAAAGTTATTTCATGTAAGGGAATGTTTGCTAACACAGAAGAATGAGGGGTATCAAAATCTGTTCCAACTTCCCAGGTGGAAGTTACCTAGAGATAGTCTGTCAAAAATAGTAAATTTCTCCCTCACATAATACAGTGTTAAAGGTAACAGTTAAAAAAGAATGAGACTCCTCCTATAGCCCAAATACTGTTTGAATATGGTGGAAAATGATCATTCTAATTAAGATATCTATTTTTATTCACCTTGAAGAGAGTTTGAATCTAGATTAGGTTGTTCAGTCCTGTCTGAAATGGAAGATAAAGGTGTCTTGGGAATTTACACATGTTCAAATATTCATAATGCAATTATCAACTGTGTGGAACTATAATTGGAACTATTTTAACTGTGGTCTATAATGAATTTTTAAAGGTTTCTAAAACTTTTTCATTTCTAATAAATTGTTTCATTTTTAAGTGTGCTTTATGTCAATCCTTTGCTCCTTAACTTGCTTTTTGATACACAAAAAAAACAACTGCATAAGTAACTGAGACCAAGAAAAAATACACTGAACTCTGTATTTTTCTCAATAACATGAGGCAGAATTAAGGGTGAAAAAAAATAACAGGGGAGAAAAAAATTGGAAAACACAATTCTAAGGAAGTAGGAGGGTTGAAAAATTCACTGCATAAAGACAAAGTTAAGGTTTTGCTCAACCAAAATAAATTTGTTCATCTCAAATAGCTGAGCTAACATTTTCTGTGATATGGAATAGAGATTCAGATTTTAAACTATGTAGTTTAGCATCAAATCCTGTGCAGGTTATTTCAGGCTAACATCTGTGTCACTGACCAAGCTCAGAAACAACACAATTTATAATATCTTCTTTTTGACATGAGAGCAATGAGCCCTACCTAAGCTAAATCAGCAGAACGTGATGACAAATTTTAATTAAGAACTTCAACTTTTCTGACTCATTTATATACAGGTGTAGAAATCTGTCTCATTTAACCTGCAGCCATTTCATGACATTCCATAGTGAACTGGAAGGGTGAGAGAGGGAATCAGAACATTTCCCTTGCACTTCTTCCTGCAAAACTTCCCTGGGCTTCTATCATAGTTTTAACCACAAGGTAGACAGAACTCAGCAGCTAAAATTGCACATTTGCAAGCAGTTTAACAACATCTTGTCACAGAGTGAAGTCCTAAGAACTGCCTAGATTAATCCTGGTGGTATCTCAAATTGTAGCTACTGCAAGAGCAGAAATCTCACCAGTTGTGGTCCTACCTGATGAGAGACTCCAGAATAGCTGGGGTGGGACCCTTTTGAAATTCCAGCTCTTTGTAGTGAAGGGCTTTAGCATATGCTCGACATTTGGCAGCTCTTTCCCCCAGAAGGACAATGCCATTGTCATCCCTCAGAGGCAGGGGGCCCTGGCAAGGAGCACACACATCACAAACAGGATGGGTATTACAGAGTAGTCATGAATTCCACACAAAATAACCACCAAAATAGCAATAGAAAGGGCTGCCAACAGCATCTCTACCTTGTCACTGTGCTCCATGAATTCTGCCAAGTTCAGCAGGGTCTGAGTGACTTCTGCAATGTCCTGAGAAGTCAAGGCCAGCTCAATGCTCCGGATCAGCTCATCCTGCTGGTCCTCGTTCAGCTCAGACCAGCATGAAACAAAGGCAGCATTGAAGAGGTCTCTGGGGAGGAACACAAGAGACAGTGTGAGGTGGGGATTCATGAGAAAAGGTCTGTTTGACAGTGGCCTCACCTTCTTATCCAGAGAAAGAGAGCTAAAAAATACACTTAGATGCCTAATAGTAACTAATGCCTGAAATAAACAGTGATTAGCTTTGATAAAGCTAACTTCTGTGAAATCTTCATTTAAAAAAATATAGAATAGGCTGGTATACTACAATAATAGAAATATTGTGCTATCATATGCTATCAAAGTTTTTCCAAACATGCTGGTTGTAAAAAACCACTGCAGTTTATTCCACTCAGATGCATTTTTATTCCCCACAGTAAATACTCAATACAAATATTTCATATTCTGCTGTTTTTCCAGCTTCACTTATGTGCATTACCTTCTTTCTGGACTAACATGCAGAATATTTCAATGAAAGATTTTGTGCACATCATGGAGCAGCCAACTAGGAAGGGTGGAAATGAAATCAAGCTGTTGGCTCTTTGATTTATGCCAAAGCAGGAACTGTCTCTATTTATGAAACCTAAGAGCTTCTAAATAACCTTCTTTTTTTCCTTATAATATCCGGATTCCATCTGCCATTTCAAGTGAGATAAAAATGCAGAAATTCTGTACCGAGCCATGGGATTATAGGCCTGAGCCAGGGCCCAACATGAGCGCAGGGATGGTGAGGAAGAATCTTTCAGCAGCTCCAAACTCAGCCTCCTCAACCATTCCAACCAGTCATCCTTGGAAACTCTCCTTGCTGCTCCCCAGGCCTGCAGTACAAAGGAAGATAATTCACCAAACAAAGCATTAATTATCCAAGAGCACAAGAAATCCATCAGCAGGCAGCATTACTTCCTTACAGCTCCAAACCACATGCTGAGAATTCCTTTTCAAGTTCCTGAAATCCATTACCTTTACCAGATAATCTGCAGTACTTAAGTCTCACATCTAAGTAATCTTCCCTAAATGTATTCCTGCCATGACATGGCAAGTATTTAACATGAACAATCCTTTCTCTGCAAAAATACATGCTGAGCTGAAGACACTGTTGAAACATCAGCTTAAAATACTTAATGCATTCAGAATTACATTTTTAAATCCAGCATTTTCAAACCAATCCATCCCATTACTGAACTGTGTGCTGCATGCATGTACTGTTCAAACTAGCCAGTGCTTAGCTATTAAGTTCTGCCTTCAAGAAAATATAAAACTAGGATGTAAGAAGAGCAAAAGCAAAAATACAAAAAATGGTAGAGGCTCTGAAAAAGATGTCCCTATTGGCAAGAGATTATTCATTGTGATCTAGAAAGTCTTGTTCATACTTAACAACCAAGTGTAAAGTTTACTTCACAGCCACTCACTCCTATCTTAAAAGTTGCTCAGCACTTTCTAATTTTAAAGAGTCTCAGACACTACTTTGACTTCAGTTTTGTACAGAAGAGAAAAGCAACATAAAAGCAATATAAATAAATGCAGTTCAGATGCATCAGACAAAACTCCTTCAGTGTGACACATCAGCTCCCTTCAGCAGCAAATTCACACTATGGAGGCTCTGGTCTTACCTTCTGCAGGTTGATGGTGCTCACATGTAATTTCTTCATGGGACCTGTTTCCACAGGACCAGTGGCTGAAGTTTCTCCCTGGTTGCTTCTCAACATTCGATGCTGATAAATCAGGGGATCCTCCTCTTCATCAGCAAGAGTGTAACCCTGCAATAATTGGTTTACAGTGAAGATCACACCCACACATACAGAAGCAATTCTTGCCAAAAAAAAGAGCACGTGCAGCAAAATCTTACAGCCAAATCTGTGAAGCAAATAACCATGTTTTGTTATAAAGATTACACCTTAAAAACCAGAGAACTCTAAACAATATCCTTTTGCTACTCAAGGTAACTGTCAAGAACTCTTAGCTCCTCATATAAAAAGCCAAAATAATGTACATTGAAACAAGCACTATTCCCTATTCGACTTGACAGTTGCTTGTTCCACACAAATTGTAAACCAGTTAATAAATTTTTAAAATGTAAGACATTCCACAGAAAATACTGAGATAACAAGGTCTCCTCAAGTCCTGAAACCATGTTTCAGAAAAATAGGATAAATTCACATTTAAGAAAAGAATAGTAATGACACCTAGATTTCTAGGGAAGTCTAAGTTCTTCCCTAGAACTTGTCATGATTTTTCTGTAGGAAATATTTAATATCAGTAGACAAAAATTTTCCCATTGCAACCTCAAAGCTGGATTGAAAAGCTGCACTTAACACAGAAACAGAGCAACAACCACTCCTTATTTTATGAGTAAATCCAAGTGAAGGTTCCAGCTACATCTGTTTGAACATGACAATATCTCAAAAGTGCAAACAACTGCACACCTGTCAGCTTACCTTTACAATTCTGCAGATGAGAACATCATAGCGTTGATGGTTAATTCTGTGTCGCACCAGGACTTTGTTCACCATCGGGATAAAAATTTGGTACTGCAACAGGGAATGCATCATAAACTTGTTACTCAGGGGCACCAAGAGCAGTGAAATTCCATCACATTGTTTCATTGATGAGAAACCAATTCTGACAGTTTGATTTCAGTAACTCTCAATTCCAAAAACAACTGAGAGAAGAAAAATCGGCTCTCTTGGAAATCCACAAGTACATCACAAAACTTCAACTTTAAAGCCTTGATCTCTGAGACAATCACACCTTCTGTGAGCTTCCAAGCCAAAGAATAACATTACCTTCTTTCCCAGCTGGAACACCAGAGAGGAGAGGGTGTCCATGGCAGTTGTTCTCAGCTCAGGGCTCTGATCTAGGGTTCGTACAATGGGGTGAATAATCCGCGATGCGTAATCCGTGAAATCCAGGGACTCTGTCAAGCGGTCCACTGTTTCTAGAGCAGCTCTTAAGGCACAGCAAAAAGAGGGAAAAACTTATCTTTCAGAGTGTTAAGAAAGAAATAAGAAAAATTATTAAAGTGCTCAGTCCTCCTAGGATTAATAACAATAGGAAAAACAGGCCACAGAACTCTGTTAAAGCAGCTAGGACTTGCAGGACAGTGTGCAAGTGACTAAAATGCTGGCAGGTGAGAATCAGAAAATTTTAAAAACCTCAAAGAAACAACAACAACAAAGAAACCCAAACCAACCAACCAAAAACAATCAAAGTCCATCAACAAATCCAAAAAATTAGTAACATTGCTGTAATGTCCAAAAATAACCTCCCTAAATGATTTAACACAGAAAAGCTGAAGAAGGGACTAAGTGGTATTTAATTGTAAATGTTCAGCCACTGCAGAACTTGGATATCACAGGTAAAACTACAAAGAGAGAGACTGCAAAGCCACCAGCACTTACTTGCGAGCCACCACAGGGACATCTGGGGCATCAAAGAGCTTTACAATGGGAGGTAGTAACAAATGAAGGTAGTCATCCAGGTTAGCTCCAAAGAGCTGGATTGCATTAAGGAGCTGGAGAGAAAAATCACAGAAGACTAGAATGTCAAAGGGTTTGAATGGATCTTAAAGTTTATCTAGTCACAACCCCCCTGCCATGGGGAGAGACACCTTCTACCAAACCAGGTTGCTCAAGGCCATATCCAACCTGACTCTGAACCCTGCCAGTGTTGGGGCATCCACAACTTCCACACACAGCCTGTTGCAGTGCCTCACCACCCATGCAGTAAAGAATGTCTTCCTAATATTTAACCTAAATTTCCCCTCTTTTAGTTTGTACCTGTTACTCCTTTTCCTGGCACTACAGTTCCTGATAAAGTGTCTCTCTCTGGCTGCCCTATAGCTCCTTTCAGATAGTGGGTCTCCATACAACCTCTTCCTCTCCAGGTTGAAGAGCCCCAACTTTCCCAGCCTGCCTTCACAGGGGAGGTGCTCCAGTCCTCTTATCAACTTTGAGGCTTCCTCTGGACCTGCTCCAACAGTTTCATGTCCTTCTTACATTGAGGACACCAGAATTGTACATAATGCTCCAAGTAGGGTCTCACAAGAGTAGAATAGAGGGGGAGAATCAAATCCTTCAACCAAAAGGACCCAGTGTGATTCAAAGTCATGGATGACATCCATTTTAAACAAGTCAGTATCTGTCACCACATTTCTCTTCACAGAGAAAAGCAAGGCACAATTCTTCCCAAGAATATTTCTGAGTTTCACATTCTCTGAACCTCAGAGAAAGGAAAACCAATTCTTATTATTTGCTGTGCCTGTGTTGTACCAACGTAGAATACAATATGGAGATTGTGATAGTTATAGTGAAGTTACAGAGTTTTGTTTCCTTGGCCTATCAGGGCCAGGTGTGTGTGTGTTGGGACTGTAGGCTGATAGTCACACAATTCTGTACAGTTGTGTGCAGAGTTAAGTGCTTAGCAAATTCAGTTTAATTGTAATATAATATAATATCTATAATATATAATATACAATAGCAAATATATAACATATAATATAATATATAATATATTATATATTATATAATATAATACATAATATAACAGCTGAGAATGGCAGGTTGGTGTCACAGACACCTTTTATGAAAAATCCTTTCTTTAGGATTTTTCCTCTTGAGAAGCTGAGAGGCCTCAGGAACAAAATGTAAACAATGATTATCTGCTGCTGTGGAATGCAACAGGTGCATCTGTGATTGGTCTCATGTGGTTGCTTTTAATTAATGGCCAATCACAGTCAGCTGGCTTGGACTCTCTGTCTGAGACAAACCTTTGTTATCATTCTTTGCTATTCTACTCTCAGACAGCCTTCTGATGAAATCCTTTCTTCCATTCTTTTAGTATAGTTTTAATATATCATAAAATAATAAATCAAGCCTTCTGAAACATGGAGTCAGATCCTTCTCTTCCCTCATCCTCAGACCCCTGTGAGCACTGTCACAGGCTGGGAACACACCTGCCCAGGGCACAGCAGCCACTCAGCCCCACTCACCTTCACAGACACAATGCGGCCCTGGCTGTTGTCATGCATGAAGACCCGTAACATGTGAGGGATGAGCTGAGGCAGGTAAAGCTTGAATTCACCTCCTAGAGCGACCACAATCTGCTCAATAAGTAGAATAATTGTGCTCTGTATGGAGTTGTTCATAACCCAGAAGTCCTACAGTAGAAAGGAAAAAAAAGGGAAAAAAAATTTCAGCAGTTCTTCAGCTGAGCTGTACCAATTACAGGAAAAGCAAACTGTAGGAGACAGTCTGTAGATAAATTCAAGATTGCAAGGAAGGACTGTACTTCCCATTTTTAAAACACTCTGCACTTCCAGTATATTTATAGTTGTTGAAAACAACCTCTGGAAAACTGATTTTTTTCCTAATCCTTCTACAAGTTTGCAAACATTTAGTGAAAATTATGTGAAATGATACCAATTTATGAACTCCAGATATCTCCTGCTAAAACTGTGTTTCTGAAAGTAGTACATGCACAAAATCCAAGTGCTGAAAAGAACTCAGTCACTATCAGAACTTGAAGCTGCACTTACTTCAGTTACTACCAATAATGAATATTGTAACTTTAAATAAACGGTATTTCAAAATACAATTATTACTTCAAATATATGCAACTCTGCACTTCATATGAACTTCTGAAGTAGTTGATACTTTTGATAAGTTATTTGAAAAAGACTGAGCACCTTTCTGTGACAGTAAAGCACTGGCATAAAGATTGCACTCACTCTCATCAGGGTGACAATTTCATCCATATAGGGCCGAATATGACTTCTCACAAAGGACACCAACATTCCCAGCTGCTGGAACAGGAACTGGAAGGAAGAAATGTGGAATAATCAGTGTAGCCTATCCAAATATCAAAGCCATGGGGTGAAGAGTTTCACAGGCAATTGCAAGCTCATTTATCAAACAAACCGCATGCATAGCTCCCATGTGCTCAAAATCTGGGGCTAAATTCTTGGCAGCTTCAGCTCAGCAGTTTGGGTTTTGTAGGTTTTTATGGGTTTTGGGTTAATTTTTATTGTTGTTGGTTTTTAAGAGGTCAGTGGGGAAGTGATTTTGGGTTTATTGGTTGGGTTTCCCCCCAGCTTGCATAAAAAAAAAATATGTAAGCTTAAAGCCTCAGACTCAAGCACACAAACAGAGGTTTATAAAGTCCCAGCAAATCTGCAGTGTCAGAACAGACTTGCAAACACAGACACCTCAATTACAGTGTATTGTAATTTATGTTTGAAGGATGCTTCCAAGAATTTAGCCCCTAGTCTTTTCCCCCTGCCTGAAAACCAAACTGACACACATTTTAAGATACTCCTTCTGTACTTTTTCCCATCCCCTACAAGATATATTGGTGAAAAGTTACTGGGGAACAGTTAGGTCCTTGCCAGAAAAACTGCATTTTTTGAAAAGATGGTTGATTACACCATTCAATCCTCACCACTAAGAAGAATTTTGACTTAGAGAATTTTATTTGGATACATTATGAGAGTTTTGTAATTCCTTCCACCACAATATAATCTTAAACATCCAATTGTGACAATGAATTTACTCTTTAAATTGATATGAAATCACGTGGGCTTAATCACTCTGATGTAGACAGGTATTTTCTCTCTACAAGAAATAGGAAAATGTAAGTTACTGTCTACTAGATTTCATTTCTTCATGCAGTTTTTGAAGACTACAGTCACAAAATACAACATGGAGCTCATAAAAAGAGATAACACTTTCATGAGAACTAAATAAGAAATAATCTCAGCTTCTTTAGTGAGAACAGTACACATACATTTACCAAAGATGAACTCTGAGCTCCTGTACTGTGCCTAAGTTTTGGTGTAGTGAGAGGATGCTCACATACAGGACAAGGACCTTCCTCTTTTAGGCTTTATGTCACGCATACCCACCTCAGCTCTTCTCCCCAGTACACTTTCACCATCTTCTTTTACCTGAAAATTTTTAAACAGAGTGTGCACAAGTGCATAGCTTGCAAGCGAGTTAGATCAGTCAGGTCTAGAACCTCAGACAACCCAGACATGAGATGTTTTCCTTACAATCTCAGTAGTGGTTCAGGCTGGGAGAAAACAGCAGTTCTATAGCAGAGCTGGGATTCTGCTAAGGGAGCACCTATAAAACACAGCAGCAATAACAATGCAAACTGCTCTTCACACCCCAGAGCATCTGGCTGCCTGAAGAAGAGCCTTGGCAAACAGCAACCATCTCTGGTTAGGTGAGCCTTAAGCCATCATCATCTTCACACAATTCTCATTTCCCTCTATAACTGTAAGTTAAGTGGGAAGGAAGAGAAAGCACTGCTGTGGAATCACCATCCATGTTGCTCTAAATGTTAGCAGACTGCATCAAATTGATTTTTCTTTCTCAGAGATGAGCCAAAGTAAATGACTGCACCAGAAATTTGAAGACTCTACTCCTATTATTTAATAATACTGTTTGCCACAGAGTATTAACACAGATCAGTGGAAGATCTGGAAGCTGCACAGATATTTTTCTGAACAAGAACAGCTTGGTGAAAACACAGAATCAAGCACTGGCCTTCCAAGGATTGTGCTCAAAGCAGCCATTTTAATAAAAAGCAGAGAAATTGTTTGCACTGGGCATTCCAGTAACTGCTCACAGAAGGGGAAAAAGCAAAGCTGAACCTCACTTCTGCAGTGTGCTTGGCATCAACACACAGCACAGCAATGCCCAAAGCCAGCCACAGACTCTCCAAGGAAATGGATTCTTGTTTTCAGAGTGGAACAGGCAGGAGTGGTCCTGGGCACACTCACCTCTCGGATGGCACCGTCACACACCCGGATCACGTTGAGGAAAGTTGGCATCACCTGGGGCAGGAACTGCACACACTTCAGTCCAAGAGATTTGAAAATAAAGGTGATGGCCTGAACTACCATAGTGTGGTGTTGGGACAAGGATTGGTCTCGGAAAATTCTCATCAGTGCCACCATAGAGACAGCTGGATAGAACTCATCCAGAGGGAGGTTGCCCATGTTCACCAACATCTCACTGGTGCTGTAGTCAGCTAGGAGAAAGAAGGCAGTGTCATGAGCTAGGTATTAAAAGATCTTGAATATGGGTTCAGGAACACCTAGGTGTAAGTTGAAAACATGTACACTAATAGTTGTTTAAGAAGAAGAGACAAACTTGTAACAAAACAGTTAAGATGTGTTTGTAAATGATAAAGCTATCTGAAAGAAATTGAGATGCTTACAAGAATCCTGGCTGGATTTGGACTCTGAGAGGCTAACAGCTGAGGCATCCCGTGACTGATCGATCATGCCAATGTTCACTTTGTGTTTGTAAGGGTCCAAAGCACCCAGCAGCCCTAACACACGAATAGCCTGAAAAGACACAAAGAAAATCCACCAGAACTTCATCACTAAGGCCAAAGATAACACTCAAACCCTCATATTTGAAAAGATCCTGATGATTTAAGAGGGAAGATCTGGAATGAAAGTGACTGCCTGGAAAAAACAGTGCTTTCCATCCAGCTTCTGGAAGGCATTTCATGAACTTAACACATGCACTCTCTTATTTCTGCTTATTGCATTTTGCTCAGTCACAACAACATTCTCTCCCTCCCTGCCTCAAATCTATGCAGGTACACTCATTTGGCACCTCTCTCTTCCCAAACAGCCTTGCTAAGTGGTTGTGTGATAGTTTCATGTTCATACCTCTCTGCGGGTGCCCTGGTTTTGCTCAGTCTTCAGGAAGTTCAGGAGCACCTCCAGCAAAGTTGGGTACTTCCTGTATGGTTCTACAACATAACCAGTGCTAGCCACAAGCTGCCCCAGTGTCCAAAGAGCCACCTACAAAGATGAAGCCCAAAGAAGATTAGTTTTTGACCAGGGAATTTATTATGCCTTCTGATACATCAGTCATTCAAATTCTGTAAAGTTTCTTTGACCATTTAAGGATCACACTGCAAATCACAGTCCATGGTTGGAAAGCCTCTATAAAGAACATTTTTCTATAAGCAATAGTAAAGAGAGTAATAATCAACAATATCTCAGGCTGTCACAATTGCTCTCACTCAGAGGTACAATTCAAATAAACATTCAATTCAGTGAGTCCAAGCCTTCCAATAAAAACAGCTTTCTTTTCCTTCTTTTTGTCCTCTGAATTATGTCACAACAGGCACTGTAAACCCTCACCTGTGTACCATGACTATAACTCCACTAGAGACTTGAGTGATTTAAAGTTTCATTTTAGCAGCTATGATGGGATGTGTGGATATTTTGTTACAGCTATGGTCACATTTATGGTCAAGTTTAGCACAGATGTAAACACTTACTTGTCTTTTAGCCAGCAGGGATGAGTCCTGTAGCATATCCATAATTATAATGAAGAGCTCATCCACCCACTTCCTCATCTCCAGCCCACTGACCTATTGAAAGACAAAAATTCATCCTTCATCTAGCATTCCCAAAACCTTAACAAGCATGGCAAAGAGGTATCTGCAGTGTATCCCTACCTGTGCAAGCTCCCCTATCGTAGCCAGGACGTTGTTAATCACACCTGGATTGGGATCTGGATCAGGATCTTTCAGTTTCACAATCAGGGCCTGGTGGATGACAGTGGGAGAAGTCAGAATGTGTTTAAAGAGTATTCAAAATTAATTATCTTTCCTTTTGTTACACCTGACCCCACAATCATAGTAAGAATTTCAACAGTAAAAGAAACTTGGATGTCATAAACATTATGCAAATCTGGAAATAAATTGGGCTAAACTGTCACCCATGTGCCTTCCTATGAGTAACATCTACACCATTTGTAGATGCAGATTTGTAGATGTACATTTGTTTTCTTTCCTGCTATGATGAAGCAAAAGAACTGTAGCTCCTGAGGGTCATGTAACCACTTGCTGTGCCACTTCACTCCAAAGTCACCAGGAAATGCAGAGACTGTACCTTCAGGATAGGCTCCATGTAGGGACGGATGAGGCGTGGGGCGTTGGAAACCAGGTGACCCAACATCCTGGCACTTTGCTCTTTGATTCTGCCAACACCACTGTGTTCCAGCTCTGTTAGAATCTGCACAAGAGACAATGCAAGCAAGCAAACCAGAAAAATAAAGGAAGGTAAAAACTCTTTGCATTTCTTTCTGTCACAACTCAGTACTTGTAAAGGCTGTTCTATGCTTCATTCTTATCATTTATCCTAAATTAAGCTAAAATTATCAGCATAAAAGTGATGGCTCTAAAATCTGTTTAAAATCTTTACAAAGAGGTACCATGCATTCATTCAAAAGCACCACACAATATTCTTCCTCAACAGAGATGGAAAGCACTCTGGTATGATGACTAGGGGTGAAGTAACAACTGCTATCCTTCCTTTCCCTTTTAATTCATCCACAGAGCTTCAGTCCCACCACTGATCATGAGAAAGATCTGCTGAAACCCATTAAGCTGGACAATAACTGCTTTCCAAAATAGATTGATTCCCTTGCTCTCCATGCATTTACAGCTAGATAGCCCAGTTCTTTACCAGCACCTTAGTGTCAATATCAATTACTCTGTTTTCCCTGCAGGAATCCCTCCTCCTCACCTGGATTAACATCTTCCGAAGGAAAGGCATGACAAAGGCAGGGTTCATGCTGCTCAGGCGCCCCACAGTGCAGATGGCCAGCTCTCGGATTTCAAACACTTGATCATTCAGGGCCACAAAAAGAGCTTGCAAGTTTTCAGCCTGGGCAAGGTGAGCATCAAACCGCTCATCCAGAGAAGCCAACACGCAGAAACGTATATCAGGGTCTGCAAGAACACATTTATTTCTCTTTAAATGCATTAAATTTCTGTCACTTTTTTTGCTTTTGTTCATGAAACAGCCTCAAAAATTCCTCACAGCAGCTTCCCTATAGCAAAACACTATATCAGTGTTTCACACACAAAAAAAATCATGACGGATCAGCCCAGAAATCTCTGTGCTGCTCAACAAGCCCCAATAACCAAGTCAGTACAGTGCCAATCTCTCGCACCTGCAAGTGTCACTTTTGGATACTACATGGCAACCTGAGTTGAGTTCAACTGAAAGAACAAAAAAGATCAAGCACAAAGTTTCAACAAGAAGGATCAATTCCTTCCCAAATTACAAAATTTAAGGCTGTGACCTAGAGCAGCAGCAAAAGGAGTCTCAGTGTTCTGCTTAGTTCAAAGGATTACCAAGGGCACATCTGGAGCATTTTTCACTAGTTTTCCATTAATACCTCAAAAATCAAGATGTGGAAAAAGAAATTGGGAGACTTTTTTTTCAAATTTACCAAGAGTGACAGATTAAATTTAGTGGCAAATATGTTCAAATTCTATTACAAATTCTATTTGTATCCGTAACATGACAAAATTAAGATATGGTAGGAGACCCCTTTTCTCTGAATCCCACACTAACCTGGGTCAGTTATTCCAACCACAAGCAGCTTGCTGAGGACATCAGCCACGACCTGCACTGCTGTCTGGCTGACCACATGGGCATGGCCACTGATGAGGTGGATGGAGGGTGTGAGCAGGCGGGAGCAGGTGCGGGCGGCCTCCATGCGGATCTCCTTGTGCTCGCTGTTCAGGAAGTGATCCGCGCAATGCCGAACGAACTGAGTCAGGGAGTGGCCTGAAAAGAGGAACATGGGGGGTTAAAACACAGGTTTGCACCTCAGTTACTGGTTTTACCAGAGAACAGGAGTTTAAAGAACATGCTCCCAGAATTTTTCTGCTATTTGTACTCTACTCCAATGCCCCAGTATTCTCCATCCCATACACCCTTGCTCCCTGCTTTCTTATTTCATCTTGTGGGAATCCATAAAATCAGAGGGTTTTGGGAAAGCTGCAAAAGCAGGCTTCAGAGACAGCAGAACTGTGATTAGAGCTAAGTAGTAGCCATAAAATTGGTCAGCAGAAAAATTATGTAAGAAGTAGAAAAGTAAGAACAAATAGAACATGGTCTGTGTATTAATGTTTGTCTAGAATAACTCCTTAAGCTGCAGAAAAGTTTGTCTAGTGAGATATTAGGAAGTTTTAAGCTTAATAATGAAGCTCTGTGCATTGTGTTTTAAGGCTTACAAGCAAGTATTGTATTAGAAATAAGCAAGCATTTTTAACCAAAGGTATGTGTGCTTATGGTGATTGGATGGAACTACTGTCAATGTGCTTTTGCTTTGTGTGATTGGTCAAAAAACTTTTAAAGTAAGTTGTAACATTAAGTTCTTGGTCTGCTGCCTGGGATGTGAGCTGGTGGCATCTTCCCATTGTCATAACCATGGAATGAGACTGATGCTGGAAAATAAACCAGCTCAAGGCACATTCCCAGCAGTCCTGTCCCACTGGTGATTTGTACAGCCCCTGGCTGGTGACACATCTCACCTTCAAACTCAAAGCTACCGAGCGTGCGCAGGGCGAGGGTGATGCTCCCCACATCACTGGCCTCTGGGATGTTGGTGAGACTGGGGGAGGCCAGCTGGTGGGCAAGGCCCTTTGGCATGCCTGGATGTCGCAGAGGCTTGTGCATCAGAACAAGAGAGAGCATTTTCAGCAGCCCATCCTGGATATCCTTCTTCAGCTGTGGGATCTGACGGCTCAAGTCGTACAGCACAGCTGTCAGAGCAGGGCTGGGGGCAAGAAGCAAGCAAAAGTCATAAGAGAAGAAATAATGATGTGCATATTTCACCTTTTTGCTTGTTTATGCCTTTGTCAATCAGAGATTACATAGCACCTGCCAGCAGAGCACAGGGTCCTTGTGTGAGCTGAGACATGAGGTGACCTTCCTGTATAAACTGGGTGAGCAAAGCCCCAGGACTGCTGCACACATCACTACATTAGCCAGTGGTGCTGGAAAACTGTTACAAATCTAAATGACTTCTTATACTTATGTTTTTTAAACAAAAAAGAAACTAAATTCACTTCCAGATGACAAAATAATTTGAACAGCCTTGTGCTACCTGAAAACTTTCTCCACATCTTTCCATACTAACAACTTAATTAACTCCTCCAGTAAGAACTGTCAGCTACAAAGGTGAAAGAAGCCAGGAGCAAATATTCAGCACTTCAGCTCTCCTCCTCTGCCAGTTTGATATGGCACAAGTCTGCTGGCTGTCAGATGCTGTCAAAAATTTCACAGGTTGCTGCCAAATGTGTTTGAATAGTGGAAAATAAAGGAGAATACTTTTGGACTAGCTGTTCTACAACAAGATTTCTTTACTGAGATATGAATTCTTTTAAATAACAGACACATTAACAGTTCAAACATACCATTCTTCTGGAACAGCGATAGTGATCTTATGAAAGATCACTTATGTCAACTTAAAAAGCAGTAATCTTCCCTATAAATCTGAAAACCTTTAAGATCTCACTCTGTATGGCTGACAGTGCCATCCTGCAGCTAACAGCAAACCAGATTTATGCTTACCTCAGGCCCACAGCCAGCATAGGTTCCAAAAGCTCTTTGATGTCCTGCTGGATGCTGGGTCCCATGGCTCGTGCCAGCATACTGATGCAGGTGAAGACTGTGGCATCAACCTGCACAGACTTCTGTCTCCTGGAAAATTATCACAAAATTACAAGGATCTGCTAGTTTTCAAACATCTTTCCTCATCTTCCTTCTGTGTTACCAGTCTTACAGAAACACTTCTGATTTTAACACAAGATTTTGATCCCACATTACAAAAATTATATAAAGAGCAAGTGTTTCCATTTCTTCCTCTAACTTTCACATACTTACTTGTGGGCAAAGTCCTTAGGGGGAAGAGCTGCTTTTATGATTTCAAGGACTTTTGGTAGGTAAGCTTGAAACTCAGACCTCACTGCCACAGAAAGCAAACCCAAGGCCTGGAAGGCTGCTGTTCTCTCCTTCTCCTTCTTCACACAACTGAGAACGTGATTCATGGTGTCTGGAAGATACTGATCAGCTGCCCACAAGAGAAAACAACACAGATATTAGAATTCATTCAGGTTTATACAGCTGCATAACATTTCCAACTAAATCTTCACAAGTGTAAAACTAGAAAACAGGATAGCAATATTAAATTTGCTGATATGATTAGTGGCAAACATGTCACCATATAATAAACATTTTATACTACAGAAGGCTTTGATTTTAAAATGAAAAATCACCAGAATAAAAGAGCTATAAAACACCCCCACTGAAACAGGTTTTATACACTTATAAGCATCTTGGTTTCATAGTGATTGATTGGAACTTTGGAATAATTAAGGCAAAAATTGTTCCAACCCACTAAGAGCAGCTTGGGGACTTGCCTCCAACTCTGACAGTCTCCTAAACTTGCCTGATTAATCAACTAAACTGCTTTAAAGCTGGCAGGTATTCCCTAGTACATGCAACAGAGAAAAAGGAAGAGAACTCTAATAATATTTGGCATATACTGAGTCAGAGCATGCAAGAATTCTCCTCTAAGTCTGACATATTGAGAAGAAAACAGAAAAAGGAGGTTTTTATGCCTTATGGTATTGATCATCAAATTCTGAAAACAGATTTCAATCTATTTTCTTCATCAGAGCAACATTTTGGCATCAGCTATCAAGTTACATGTATTCAGAACAAAGGACTGTCTTCCCACAGAGGAATGTGCTCATCAGACAAGCACATTTGGTGTGCTGCACAGGTTCATCCTGACCAAAGAGATCTGGATAGCTTCCAGCCCAAACTCAGCAATATTTCTAACATCCAAGCATTTGTCTTGTCACCTGTGAACGCTGAAGGACGGAAAGCAGCCAGTCGTGGTAGCAGATTGAGAACTGTCATCTGGATCAAAGAATTTTTGCTGGTTCTGCACTTGAGAACCCACTGGCAGACCTAGGAGGAAATAGATTAGGCTTTAAAGGATGGCCATTGGCAGCAACACACAGATGTTTATTACCTGTGTGGTTTTAGGCATTCTACTGACATTTGGCTTCAGAGTCCCTTAAAGAAAAGGATAATCAAGACTGCTTCCAAAGGAAATAAATAATTTCCCCCAAGACAGACAGTGACAAAGCCACATGTAAATATTGAGTTTTGAAGTCTCAATACTAGCTGGTATTGCCTGCTAAGTAAAAACACAGAGTACAACTCATCTGCAAGAACAGATGCTGAGAATATTAAGAGACAATCTGAAGAACAAATACATACTTGATCAAATTTCTCTTCCATTAGATCCCTGCAGCATCGACTTTCTACCAACGTAGATTTTACTGGGACAGGTGAGGTTGCAAACCCCATAATTCCTTGGTGAGCACTGTAGCCCAGGAGACCAGCCAAAGCATTTGACTGAGAGGGCTGAAGAGACTGAAAGCTTGTGAAGGGAGTGATGTGGCGAGGCTTGGTACTGAAGCCCATCAGGTCTTTGCAGTACTTGTCATGCACAAGCTGCTGCTGAGTGATCTCCTCCATCTCCTCTCTAAGGCGCTGGACAAAGTAGAGAAACATTAAAAAATAAAAAGTAACTAAGATACTCTCAGTACAGTATTACCCAAATCTCCTGAATAGCATCCTGTATAATCAATATTCAAATGGATGTAAAACATCAACTGAGTAAAATCCAGCAAAAATATTTGAGTATCTAACATGCAAGAGAGTCCTCATTCCATAGAAAAATATTTTTCATTGTATTTAATCAAGTTAATAGACTTTCTGTTGGAGCCTATTACCTCCTCAGCCCAAACTTGTCCTTTTTATTTCTCTAACACACTTTAATGCTTGACTCCATGCTCAGATGAATTTTCCACCCAACAACCTCATTGCAACACTATGGGATATTTGCACAGCCTGCAGAGTTGCTATACACTCTCAATCAATGCCCATAACCACCCCCTTGCTCACCTCTCCCTCCATACTGCTGATTCTCACGAGCTCATTGAGGATCAGTAAGGCACCATGGATTCTGTCATCACGATTCATTCCTTTCTCTTTGGCCAAAGTCTCATCAAAGCCCTTCTCAGCCTCTTCATATGTATGCTTGGGGGAAAAAAAATAATCTCAGTGACAATACAGAAACAAAGTCTGTTGAAATGAAGTAGTACTGCCAGTCAGGAGTTACTGACATTCTGAATTTTCCAAGAGTAGCCACAAACCTCAACTGAGTAATAAAAGAAGTATAATGCAATAAAATTCTGATTCACCCAAAAGTTGTGGACTCTGCTGCAGAGCATTTGCAGCAGCACTAATGAAACACCATGGTATCAGCTTCATCACTATCTGCAGCACTTCTTTGATTACCAGGAATCCAAATTCATAAAATTTGACTGCACTGCCCAGAACTTACTTGATATCACCAAGCTTGAATTCATGTGACAATGGCAGCAAAGCAAAGGTTCAGCCAAAAGAATTCTTATCTTTCACACTTATATTCTATCTACACTAATAAAACCTTCTACTAGTTAAGAGATGACACTAGATAATTGCATGGCTATAAAACTAGGTCAAGTTCAACAGCTGAAGATGAGGTGCAGATAGAACAATGTAATCTTGAAGGAGTTAAATCTTGCTTACTTTTGCAGCAGTAGGCTAAAGGAGCTACTCACTTTGGAAACCATTATATTTTCAACCCTTTCAAGGAGAGGCAGTTTTTTAACTGATAAAGGTGACAGGTTCTTAGCTTAGCCAGCTCTTCTGAAAACTGGCACTTCAACAAGGGGCTGCTTGAAAACAAAGTTATTTTCTTACTCTGTACCACTGGGGTTTCTGCATCTCTTTTGGCTCCCGTTGTGTGGTAAGGATCAGGCAGGCTCTTAAGGCAGAGACAGCTCCCTCTCGGATGGCCTGCTTGGGATCCCACACAGCCACAAATATATTGTCAAAAAAGGGCTGCACTTGTTGGAAGAAGAAGGTAGGCACGCTGATTGCCAGCTCCCTCAGGACAAGGACCTGCAGGTGGGGAGGGAAACAGTAACAATCTGAAAGATGAGCACACAGAGACAAACCTCATAACTTTTACAGTGCAGTACCATTTGTTTACACTCTGGATGTCTGTGAGATTTTCCATCCCCACACTCTGACAATTCCTAGCATAACAGTGTCTTGGTCTTCATTAGTCACTGGGTTAATGGAGAAGCAATGAAGCAGCATGCTGTCTGCCATGAGAGCATTACAGACTCTCAGACATGGACTGGCAACCATTCCCACCCTAACCAAAGCTCTTCTGCAGATTTCTGTGCATATTTCCTACCACTGTTCACTAATCCCAATTACTTCATGACAACAAAAAAGGCATCACTTACAGCTGCATGTCTACGACCTTCATTCCTGTCAGCTCCCAGCCACTCCAGAGCTCGTTTCACCTCAAACTCCACATACTCAGCTGTGAAGGTGTCACCAGCCATTGCAAGCCTCCCAATAGCCTTGGAAGCCATCTCCATTACCACAGGGTCATTGGATGGCAGGAGGTTCCTCAGGTAGTTGGCAAACCTGCCGATACGGGTGGCATTACCTCCTTCAACACCGATAAGACTTGCTGCAGAGAAAGGGAGCAATGCTGCAGTTTCCACGTGCTGCAGTTCTCCCCAAGAGTCAGTGAGGCAGACAGTAGGTAATCCCTAGATGACAGCTAGTACTCCTTTAAGATTCCCATTGAGCCCCCCTAAACTACAAATCCACAGGAAAAAAAAAATCAAGCATAGGAAAGGGCTATCATTCTTCTGAGCCTGAACTTTTTAAGTGAGTGGAAAAATGCATCTGGAAGCCTCATACATTTTCCCCATTTTTAGTTTTAGAAGAGGAAAAATATCATTCACCCTGGGATCACAGACCCATTCCTAATAGACAGACATCCATCTGCATGCAACTACTATAGCTAGTCTTCCTCACAAGAAAAGTCAAAGACTGAACAGCCCAAGGAAATGCTCTCCTCCTCAGTGCTAGAGACAGTCTCTAAAGGCAAGGGTGGAGGCAATTCAACAGACACCAGCATGGCAGAAGCTTTCATTGCCAGTGCCTGGGTTGTACTTGTTTGGTAGATAAAATGTCCAGGGTTGTCAAGCTGGCACCTTTCAATATCACTAAATTCACCAAGATAACTTGAATGTGTTACTGTCAGCTTAAAACCTGATGTTATCAATAAAGATTTCTCTAAGGGATTTACACTGCCTTCAAACACATTGGGACTGGATGATTATGTTTATGAGCCTAAACCATAAACACCTCTTTGGCTCTTTAAGAAGTAACTGCTACAATACAGGCTACTTGCAAAGTATTTCTGCAAGCTGACTTCCCCAAGAGTGGGGATTCAGGCAGCTCTGCAATCTCAGAGCACACAGCCAGAGCCACTAATGGAGAGGCTGATCAGAATCAAAGCAAAAGCTCTGTGAGCCCCTCTTGGGGATGGAAGTTGCTGTTATAGAGCCAGGCAAATCTAAATAACAAGAATCAATCTCTCCAGATGGAAGAGAGTTGAGAAAGTCAGCCCACCCTGAAACATATACAGGGGCAGCACAAAGTGCTCTCAGCTGAGCTCCAGAACAGAATTTTCATGTGCTCAGCACTCATATTTGATGCTCATCTCCCAGAAGAGCTCAGGGCCCATTGACCAGGTTCTCAGCCACTCTCAGTAGCTCCCATGCTGACACTTCATGCAGATTTTCAGAGCCAGAACTAGAACACACCCAGTATCCTGAGCTGTCAGACATCAGGTCCCAACTATAAAAGCTCATTCCTTTTGAAAATCTGTCCCTAAAGATAGTTGCATGAAGAGAAAACTCAGCAGAAGCATTATGCACTTTCACTTACCTATAGCCAGAATGCCACCCTTCCTTTCATTTGCATCAGAGCTAGAGACCAGCTCAAATATGTGATGGTTCAGCTGATCGTAAAACCTGGTAGATTCTTCCTGACTCATCTGTAAAAGCAAAGAGTTCAAATCAGCTTTCAGCATTCTCTCCCTCTCTCCCTCCTGCTCCAAAACCTCCATAAAGACAATGCTTCTAATGCCACTTAAACAGAAAGCAATTAAATCAACCATACATTACAAGCTCAAAATAGTTTCTCTTATTTGTGACCAATATGCAGCAAGTTTACTTATTCTGGTACTTGACTACCACACTTGAGCAAGTGTCACCAACCTGCTCACCTCTCCTTCATGCCAGGGGGCAAAGATAAGCTCTCTGCTGTGCCCCATCTCCTCCTTAACACCAGCTTCTATATTCCAAAAATCTCCATTGCCAAGGCACCCAGCCCACTCCTCTACACAAGGATAAATAATTCCACTTGCAGCACTCACCTCACGCAGCTCCATGGTGACATAATGCTGCAAGTCCTTGGCAGCTTTGGCTCTTGTCTCTTCACTGCGACTCTTCAAGCCATTGGCAAATTGTTGGAGAATGGACACAGTACCCGACATGGTGGCACTGTGCTGGGGCTCAGGGGCATCAAGTCCTGTAAATTCTTCAGAGAAACACTTTTTTTACTGCTTGAATTGAAATCTCTGAGCTTCTTTCTTAAGGCTGTCTCTCCTGTCTGTTCCCAAAATACCCATATAAAGATGCTGTGTTGGATGACCATAAAATTACAAGTAATGACTATATTCCTTAGGCATTAGACTCCATGATAAAACTGTATCATCCCATATCATGACCCCCAGCCTATTTGCTCCCTAGTTCCTCAAATACCAAAATACATCACAGTAGGCCAGGTCCCCTAGGGTGATTTAATCCTAAATCAAGGGTAATGCAACAGTTGAAAACCAGTAGGGTGAAACTAGGGTTTGCAATCACCTATAATAAGTAAGCACAACCATTCCCAGGATTATATCACTATCATATGCCCTCCCTGTACACTTTCATGCAAGTTTCTTCACAGAAATCTCAGTGTTACACCAACACAAGGAAGACTCAGCACTGGCAAGTGTTACATCCTCCGGCAGATATTTAGAGATGGGAAGTCCAGTTATAGCAACACCAATCATTGCAACACGGGGTTTCCTAGCATGACACATAAACAAACTTTCTCAGCAGCCTTTCTTTATATCAAAAACATTTCAGATGCTTGACGCTCCCCCCCGTCCCCTGATATTCAGATTATATGAGACCAAACCAAGCACTAACACCAGAACTTCAACTGCTTCTCCCCAAATACTCCACACGCAGTCACAGCCATCCAGCGGGACCATAGGCGAGCTGGCTGCTGGCAGGAGCCCAGCAGAGCCTCCCCGGATCAAAGAGCAGGCTGGGGGGTGCTGCTGCCCATCAGCCCAGCCCGGGGGCAGTTCCTGGGGCTCCCTCAGGGCCACAGAGCGCGGCGGGCAGGACGCGGCAGGCCCGAGTGCGGGGGGAGCCCCGCAGGCCGAGAGTGAGGGAGGGGCGAGGCGGGGCAAGGCAGGCACGGCCGGCGGGGCCGTTCGGCCGGGAGCTCGGGCAGGGCGGCCCGGGCAGGAAGTGGGAGGTGAGGGGAAGGGGAGCCGATGATGAGAGGCACCGCTGCTCTCACTCACCCGCCGCCGCCTCCCCTACTCCGGGCCCCGGGCTCCGTGCCTGCCCCGCCGCCGCGCCTGCAGCGCCGGCGAGCCGCGGCTAGCCAATAGGATCCCGGAAACGCCGTGATCGGCATCACATCTGACCAATAGAAAAAGGGAAAGGGGGAAGAAGCGATCGAAGCTCCGCCCCTTCCCCAAGGAACCGTAAGGACAGTCGGGTTTTTACCAATCAGCAAGGCAGTAGTGGCTGAGTGGCAGCCTATCTGACCAATAGAATGGCTGGGCTTACTCAGTAGGCCCACCCGCGCGATGCCGGCTTCCGCCCTTCCGTGAGGTGCCGGCTATGGCCGGGCGGCGGCGTGGGTATAGGGTAGAGCAAGCGGTATCGTGTCCTTGGGCTTGTGTGACGCGTTTGGCACTGTTCCGCATGACATCCTGGTCTCTAAACCGGAGAGACATGGATTTGATGGATAGAACACGCGTTGGATAAAGAACTGGCTGGATAGCAGCACGTAAAGAGTTGCGGTAAGCGGCGCATTGTCCGCATCGAGACCAGGGACGAGCGGTGTCCCTAAGGGGTGGTACTGGGGCTGATAGTATTCACCAACTTCGTCAGCGACAATAGTATTGAGGCACCCTCAGCAAATGACACCGGGCTGTGTGGTGCTGTTGTGGAAGAAGAGACGGTTTTGTGGAGATCACAGAGCAGCCTTTCAGTATCTGGAGGGGCATACAAGGAGGAACCCTTAAGCAGGAACAAGGGGGAATGGGTTCAGACTAGAAGAGAAGAAATGTAGGCAAATGTTTGGGGAGGTCCTGGCATAAGTTGCCTTGAGAAGCTGTGGCTGCCCCACCCATGGAAGTGTCCAAGGCCGTGTTGGATAGCTCCTGGAGCAGCCTGGACCAGCGGAAGGTGTTCCTGCCATGGCAGGGGCTGGAGAGAGATGAGCTTTATGGCTTTAAGGTCCTTCCCAGCAGAAGCCACGCTGCGGGTGTGAGCCCTGAGTGCGCCCTGCGCATGCGCAGAGGGAGCAGGGCGCTGCTGTGCCCCGTGTGCTCCGCTGAAATGTGTCCGGCCGTGCCCGTGACAGCAGCAAAGGCGGCTGTGTCTGCGCCAGGCTTCGGGCGCTCCGTGGCGGCTCTGACATGAATCGTGGTGCTGCCGCGTGCTGCAGGGTGAGCCCCTCGCCGCCGCGCATGACGCCGTGGGCCGCTTCATTTAACTTTTAATTTGTCCACCGGGAGGTGCCGGCAGGTGCGGAACTCTTCGCACAAGGCCGCGGGGGTGGAGAGGCCGGGCGGGCTGGAGGTCTCGTAGGGCGGGTAATGGCGGCGCCCTGGCGTCTCCCTCAGGCCGCCATAGCGGCGGCGCCCCCCGCTCCCCCCGGGCTCCGCTAACGCGCGGCCCTTCTCCTTCTAGGTGCTGCTGCTGCGAGACGGCGGGGCGAGCATGGGACCAGCAGAGCTGGTGCAGAAGATCAGTATCAGCGCCGAGAGCCCCCGCGGGAGCGAGAGCGGCGGCGCGGCCTTGGCGGGCGCTGACGGGGCCACTGGCGGCGGCTGGAGACACAAGTGCGCGGCCTATGTGCTGGCGCTCCGGCCCTGGAGCTTCAGCGCCTCGCTCACCCCTGTGGCGCTGGGCAGCGCCCTGGCGTACCGGGCTGAGGGAGCGCTGGACCCGGGGCTGCTGCTGGGAAGCGCCGTGACCGTCCTGGCTGTGCACGGGGCCGGCAACTTGGTGAATACCTATTATGACTTTTCCAAAGGCATCGATCACAAGAAGAGTGATGACAGGACATTGGTGGACCAGATTTTAGAGCCGCAGGATGTAGTCCGGTTTGGAGTCTTTCTCTACACCGTGGGCTGTATCTGTGCTGCTGGGCTCTACGCTGTGTCGACGCTCAAGCTGGAGCACCTGGCCCTGATTTACTTTGGAGGACTTTCCAGCTCCTTCCTTTATACCGGAGGTGAGTGCTGCATCCCGTTTCTTGTGAATGTGAATCTAGAAGTGATAGGAGTCAGGAGGGTTCTGGAAGACACACCTAATCTATTTAGTGCAATGCAATAAAATATTTGTGCTTTTTCCTGAAGTACTGATATGTAAACTTGTGCAATTGAACGTTGTGAGAAGAGTCATACCAAGATCTCTAGTTGGATAGTGGTGTTGAGGCATTATTGTGTACCTATATGGCTTTAGATGCTCATCAGAACTGTTGCTGAATCCTTTTGTGAAGTTTATCTCATATCCTTTAGCAGTGTAGCTAATGGCACATTTTCTTTTCCTTTGGTGGGAATGTTACTTTGTTTTGAAATGTTTCATTGTTATTCTTTAGATGGAGCTTCACTGTGAATGCTGTACAGTTTGTGATTCTCATTAATAAGACAAGGATATTTTAGTGTCTTCCTGTGTTGGATAGATACAAACATCATTAGTATGAGAAGAAAAAGCAGCTTAGTTTCTAACTGTCAGACTTTCAGTTATGTGCATTTCCCTGAAAGCATCTTGTCAGTTTTGCATTTTGTTCTGAGCATTTTCTGTATTTCTTCAGGATCAGGTTCTAGTATGCATGATCACACTGAAAAGTACCTTATTTATATAGGTTTCTGCAGACACAGGTATTTCTAGGTGGGTATTAAAACCTGGCCTATTTGCTGGGAAACCCTGACAAAGGCAGGAATGATGCATCTGATTTCATGTTCTCAGAAGGCCAATTTATTACTTTATAATACTGTATTATATTAAAGAATACTACACTAAAGAATACAGAAAGGATACTTACTGAATGCTAAAAAGGTATTAAAGAAAACTTATTACTCTTTCCAGAGTCCCAACACAGCTTGGCCCCAATTGGCCAAAGAGTGCAAACAACTCACACCTGAATGCAATGAAACAATCACCTGTGGGTAAACAATCTCCAAACACATTCCACACAGGAGAAGCAAATGAAATAAGAATTATTTTCCTTTTTCTCTGAGGCCTCTCAGCTTCCCAGGAGAAAAATCCTGGGTGAAGGGATTTTTCAGAGAATGTGAATGCCACAGTGGCCTTTAGTTCTTGTTACGTTGTTTGTCTGGAGAAATTCTGATCTTAAAAAAGAAAGAAATAGCATCTTTCTTGTCCATAGCTGCATGTGCTTTGTTTGTTTTGTACTGTTCCTATGGGAAAGGCTGAACTGTTATGTCATCCATTCTCTTCTGTCATTTGAACTCTTTAATAATGCTTGATTTTATTCTTGTGTCTTGCCACAGGAATTGGATTTAAATACGTAGCCCTTGGCGATGTGGTGATCCTGATCACCTTTGGGCCCCTGGCTGTGGTGTTTGCCCATGCAGTGCAGGTTGGGTACCTGTCCCTGACCCCCCTGCTCTACGCTGTCCCTCTGGCCCTCAGCACTGAGGCCATCCTGCACAGCAACAACACCCGGGACATGGAGTCAGACCGCCAGGCTGGGATTGTCACCTTGGCCATCCTCATTGGCCCCACCTTCTCCTACATCCTCTACACTGTGCTGCTCTTCCTGCCCTACCTGATTTTCTGTGTGCTGGCCACACGTTACACCATCAGCATGGCACTGCCCCTGCTCACCATCCCCATGGCATTTTCACTGGAGAGACAGTTCCGGAGTCAGAACTTCAACAAAATTCCTCAGAGGACAGCCAAACTCAATCTGCTGCTGGGGCTTTTCTATGTTTTTGGCATTACATTGGCACCAGCTGGTGCTCTGCCCAAACTGTGAAAAGAGCTGTCGGGTCAGGCCTCATAATTCACTCTTCATGCCAGTTAACAGTGGATGTTATGAATAAATGGCCCATTATGAACAGTGAGAAGAATGGAAAGACCACCTTGCACTGTTGATAGTGAATGTTATGATTTCTGGTCTTGCATAGGTTATACAAAACAGCTTATACTTAAAAAAAGTGATTTATCAGTTCTTCAGAAGGGGAGAACAGTGTGGGCTTTGTTGTGAGGAGCAGGGTGACATAAGGTCAAGGAAATGTTTAAAGAACCTCATCCTTCTGCCACCTGACTTTTTCACTGTCAGTTCAGTGAAAGACAGAGCCTCAAATCACACTCTCCATTCACTTCACAAGCACAATGATTCTTCTTATCAATTTCTTTCTTATAGTGTTGAAGGAGTCCAGTGGCTCCCATATGGGAATCAGAAAACACTGCCAAATGTTTAGTATCACAACATAGGTGCCATTAATTCACTCTCTTGTAAGTGTATTTCATCTTCATCTGTAGT